>PVIC010029452.1:0-22527 GCA_004025085.1 Thryonomys swinderianus
CTGGTCCTAAGCTCACTATGTAGCCCAGGCAAGCCTCGAACTCAGCGATCCTCCTGTCTCTGCCTCCCAAGTGCTGGGATGACAGGCGTGAGCTGTCATCCCACCTGTTGCAGTTTACCACGCCTGGCACTGTGGTATGTGGTATTGATGGCTATGTGGTTACCGGGATCGAACTCAGGGCCTTGCACTTGGGAGGCAGGTGCTAGAACCACTGAGCTAAATCTCCGGCCCCAGTTTTAATATTCCTAATAGGTTAAAAATCAAAAGACCATTATTTTATTAAGTGAAAATGATATGAACCTGTACAAAATTGTTTTTCTTTCTTTTTATGTAAATACCTATACAGTGTCCTCAAATCTTGTTTTTGGCCTGTAAAGTCTAAAATCTTTACTGATATTACAAAAGGTTTACAGATCCCTTTGTTAGATTAGCATGGGGTCAGGTGGGCCAGGGCTGAGCCACAGAACCATCATTTACTGACTAAATGACCTCGAGTGCGGTTTTCTTAGTTTCCCAGTCTATAAAATATATGAGTATAGTTACAAGCTCTTCTGCACTGTAGAAACCCTCTACCTTTCTCGCTGTTGCAGTTTAGATATGAAATGTCTCCCAAAGGCTCATGTGTGGAGGGCTTTGTTCCTATTCCTCAGTTTCCAGAGAGGAGGCTTTGGAGTTGGGACTGGATTATGAGGGTCCTAATGAAATCCACGGATTAATCCATTAGTGGATTCATAATTAAATAGGCTATGGGGACATGGTACGAACTGTAGGAGGCACGGCCTAGTGGAGGGAGAAAGTCACTGGGCGCATGGCTTGGGACGGTATATCTTTTTTTTTTTTTTTTTGAGACAGGGTCTCGCTTTGTAGTTCAGGCTGGCCCTGAGCTCACTATGGAGCCCAGGCAAGCCGCCGCGAACTCAGCAATCCTCCTGTCTCTGCCTCCCAAGTGCTGGGGTGACAGGTGTGAGCCACCACACCGGGCATTGTAGTATGAGGTGTTGATTGTTGGTGGGCGTGAGTCTCCACGCCCAGCATTATATGTGGTCACCGGGGACCAAACTCAGGACCTTGCACTTGCGAGGCAGGCACCGGAACCACTGAGCTAACCCTTCAGCCCTGGGAGGGTATATCTTGTATCATGTTTCTTCCTCTCTCTGTGCTTCCAGGCTGCCACAAAGTGAGCAGATTTGCTGTGCCATATCCGTCTGCCATGATGTTTGTGAGGGTCAGCTCCCTTGTTGCTTGAATTAATATCTGGAACCTACAAGTCAGAGGAGGAAATGGCTGTGTGGTTCATGGTTTCAGATCAGGATCAGCTGGATCCAACACAGGAACATTTAAGCAGAAGGGTGGGGAAGAGAAACGATGCCCACTTCACGGTGGCAGGCAAGCAGAGCAGGGACAGCACCAAGACAAAGAGATAAGGCTGCACATATAAATTCCATGTAATACTTTAGATTAGCTCATCCTCCAAAAGTCTCATGAGCTCAGATGGAGACTTTGAAGGTGATTGGATTATGGGGTGCTACACTCACTAGTAGATTGATCTACTGAGTTTACAGCTAAATGTACTGTGAAGAGGCGGGGCCTGGTTGGAAATGCTGTGTCACTAGGGGTGTGCCTTTGGAAGATGTAGCTCCCTTCCTGCTCCTTCCTTCTTCCCAGTTATAATATGAGCACGTTTTCTCCACCATGCTCTTCCACCATGTTGTTGCCTTGGGGCCAGCCAACCATGGACTGAATTCCCTGAACTATGCATCAAATTAAACCTCTTCTTTTTTCAAGTTGTCAGATTTGTGTATTGTATCCAGCATCAGGAAAGCTGACTAATACACCAAAGTCACCCTCCACAAACTACCCAGACACACTCAGAAGTGTCTTTCACTAATTTCTTAATTAATCTGACCAGGTCAACAGTTATGTTTCTGGGGCCAGAGATTTAGCTCAGTGGTTCCAGTGCCTGTCTCACAAGTGCAAGGTCCTGAGTTGGATCCCAGTAACCACATACAATGCTGGGCGTGGTGACTCACGCCCACCAACCATCAATACCACATACCACAGTGCTGGACGTGGTGGCTCACGCCTGTCATCCCAGCACTCAAGAGGCAGAGGCAGGAGGATTGCTGAGTTCCAGGTTTGCCTGGGCACCATAGTGAGCTCAGGGCCAGCTTGCAAGGCAAGAGCCTGTCTCAAAAAACGCCCCCCCCAAACCATAAAAAACCCAGTTACATTTCTGCTTCCTCATAGACCTAAAAGCAATGGAGCCATTTAACTAAGGACTGAAACCTCTGAAACTATGAGCCAAAATAAATCTCTCCTCCTTTAAGTTATAACTCTCTCATATTTTGTCATAGTAACAGACAGATGACTAATACAGCTGTGTTCTCCCATAGGTATGAGAGTTACACCAAAGAATAGTTTCAATATGTATATCCACATCAGCAGAGTAAATGGAATATACAGTATATTTTATGTGAAAAAAATTTTTTCTTTTTGACACAGGGTCTCGCTTTGTAGTTCAGGCTGGCCCTGAGCTCATTATGTAGCCCAGGCAAGCCTGGAACTCAGCAATCCTCCTGTCTCTGCCTCCCGAGTGCTGGGATTATAGGTGTGAGCCACCATGCCCAGAGATAATAACATCTTTTAGTGCTCTTAGAATTCAACATGGCTAAAACACACAAAGAAATGCTCAACTGTAGTAGTAAAACAAAAATGTAAATGAAGATCATAATGAAGTATTATTTTGTACTGAGTGGATTGAAATAAAATTAATGTGTTAATATGCACATTTGGATTAATGAGATCTCATATATTGTTGGGGAATTGTATGAACTCGTACAAACATTCCAAAAAATAATTGTGCATGTTCTTGTACAGTATGATATTTTAATAACCTAAAACCCAGCAATTCTAGTGTTCTATAGACCCTAAAGAGAAACTCAGCACACATGCCAGGAAAACATTTCACAGGTGCTCTGCTTATAAAAGCAAAACTTGAAAAGAATTGAGAGGAAGTGATAAATAAGGTGCTACGTTGATGCACAATAGAATATAATTCAATAGCGGAATTGAAAAATGTAGCAAATTCCAGATTGTAATTGGTATGTTACTCTTTCTGTAAAACTGATAAATCAGTAAAGTTAAATATATTTTTAAGTGCACATATATATGACTTTTTAAAAAGGGGTGATGATCAATTTATAATCAATTCATGACTGTGGTAACTCTCCTAGGGGAGGGGTTGCAGATTGGAATAAAAGAGGGACACACAAGTAGGGTAACAATGTTCTTGAGCTAGGAATGAAGTCAAAGATATTCACTATAAATTTATAAAGAGGTTTCTCCAAGGATTAGTGATGAGAGTATCAGAGCCATCGAATATGATTAATGAACACAAGTGGCCTGAGCTTGAAATGAGAAATAAAAACAAAAGTACTGCAGGTTCACTGTTTAAAAAAAGGGTCCGGAGATTTAGCTCAGTGGTTCTGTCACCTGCCTAGCAAGTGCAAGGTCCCTGGCTTCACCCCCGTAACCACACACAACAATACTGGGGATGGTAACTCACGCCCACCAGCAGTCAGTACCACATACCACAAATGCCAGAAGTGGTGGCTCAAGCCTGTCATCCCAGCACTCGGGAGGCAGAGGCAGGAGGATTGCTGAGTTCCAGGCTTGCCTGGGCTACACAGTGAGCTCAGGGACAGCCTGAACTACAAAGTGAGATCCTATCTCAACCTATATATGCTTCTTTGTAGGAGCTGTGTCAGAGCACTCAGCCCCAAACCAGGCTGGCCTCAACCTAGCAACCGCCAGCAGATGTTGAAGGCTGAGTGGCTTCCGGGCGCAGCTGGTTCCAGAGCCTTAACTGCGTAGCCTCGCTCAGGCTCAGGGGACCCACGCCGGAAGCGCCCAGATTCCCCTGGGGGCGTGGTTAGGGGCGGGCCTATCCTCAGCCGAGTCTAGGTATTGGGGCCACGCGTCGCGGGGTGATGACGTTAGTCTCGGGCCAGGCGTGGCGAGTTTGGCGTGCTGGGCAGCGGTTGTACCTTTTGGTCCCGGCTCTGGAGTTGAGGGGGAGGTGTGCCTCACGCTGGAATGTTACCGGCTATTGTAACTGGAGATGAGGAAGAGGAACCAGCTGACGAGGATTGTCCTGAATTGGTTCCCATTGAGACGAAGCAAAGAGAGGAAGAGGAAAAGCTTGGCCCTGGCGCCAAGATCCCAGTCACAATTATCACCGGGTATTTAGGTAACTAATCATCCCGGTCAGAAAATGCGGCGAACTCAGGTTTTGGGGGCTTCTGGTGTCTCTTGCTTTAGGCCTTGAGGCCCAGTGGCCGACAGCAGCTGTGTTTGAGGTAGAAGCTAGGTCACTTGTTTCTCACGGATTGCCACTCCATTAACTCACGTGAGATTGGAAGTTAGCATCGCGTTTTGAAAGAAGGCTTTGAACCTTGCACCGACCCTCTAATTATCCTGACAAATTAGAGTTCAAATTCCTTAACGTAAATTACAGGGACCTATAGGATCTGCTTCTTGGCGAACTCTCCAGCCTGCCAAAAGGTGGCCCAGCACATTAAATTAATTTACTTCGTGAAAGATGCCAGGCATTTTAGCTCCTTGGGATGTTTTTCTTCTTAACTGTTTTTTTTTTTTTCTTTGTCTAGAAGTCCCTCTTCGGCTTACTGTAGGATCTAGTAATCTGCTGAAGGTATCATCAGTAGTGTACTTGCTTCATTCATCTAAATTCTCCCCTTTCTCCTTTTGTCACGGAGGCAGAGATTGTCTTTTCTGTGTTCACTTCGCCCAGGGGAAATCTGGTCTTTTGACCCAAAGTAGATACTTTTGAGTGAATGACCTGTATCTTAAAGTCTTTCTTCTTCAAAACATAGTTATTTCTTAAGCCCTAGGATTTCTTACATTTGCATCTGTTTTTAATTTTCACTGGTTGAGAAGCTCTGTCACATACTAGGACTGGCTTTAAGAATTTCCTTATTGGGGCCAGAGATTTAGCTCAGTGGTTCTGGTGCCTGCCCCGCACCGGTAACCATATACAACAATGTTGGGCGGGGTGACTCACGACCACCAACAGTCAGTACCAGTACCCCAGTGCCGGGTGTGGTGGCTCACGCCTGTAATCCCAGCACTCGGGAGGCAGAGGCAGGAGGATTGCTGGGCTACATAGTGAGCTCAGGGCCAGCCTGAACTACAAAAGAAGACCCTGTTTAAAAAAAAAAAAATTTCCTTATTGCACTGTCCCCTTAAAGTCTCCTTTTTAGAAATTTAGTTCTATTTTATTTATTTTGTTTTTTTGAGACTGGTTGTCAGTATGTAGTTCAGGATGGCCTGAACTCACTGTGTAGATTAGGCTGGGCTCAAACTCCAGGAGATCCTCCTGCCTCAGCCTTGTCAGTGCTGGGATTACAGACATGTGGCACCCTGCCTGACTCTAGTCTGTACCTTTTATACCTCACACTTATGTAATATTGAGCTTCACAACGCACTCTAAATAAGTTTTCATCTCTTCAAAAGCTTTTAAAGGATGACAACTAAAAGTGTTGAAGATATTAATACCCCAACACTTCCTAAATCTTTCCTAGATATACCCTACAAACTTGCAAATGCATTTCAGCAGACATGTAAGAAGTGTGATCGAAATGAATAGTGAATGTTTTAAAAAATTGTTTTTTTGTACCAGGGATCAAAGTGTGCTTGCAAGGCAGGTGCCGGAACCCCTGAGCTAAATCTTAGCCCCCGTTTAAAAAATTCATTATCGTAAAAGACACATTGCCACCCCCTCTTAAAATGTTCTTCCTCTCTTTGAACGCATCTATTGTTCTTGCCACTTTCTGAAGCAGTCGTGGAAGTCTTGTGTATCTTTATGAGATGTGCCCCAAAACAGGATGAATGCTGCTGTAGAAATCCAGGTTGTAAGAACAAGGTGGTAGGTCCTTATCCACCCTAGTCACTGGATCTGGCAGTGTGGGAGTTCCCTCAAATCAAATTGATCATGAAAAGTAAAGGTATATGTTTTGAATAGATTCAGACATCAAAGCAGCCATGACAGTGCAGGTAAAGGCATGAAACAGGACTTTTTGGAACTGCTCCAGAAAGTGGCAAGAATGATGGGAGAAGTGTATTCAAAGATTGGGAATATTTTGAGGAGAATTAATGACAATGTGTCTTTGACTAATATGTTTTTAATTTAAATACTCATGGTAACCTTGTTCAAGTTGTGTACTTTTAAAATCTTTTAGTCACACTGTTTCTAATAATAAAACGAGAATAACAAAATAATATTCTTGTATTCATATAATTGAACATACTGCTATGCAGTGAAGGTTTTCTTTCATTTTAAAAAGTTTAGTTGGTTCACAAGATGTTCAAGTTGACAATATTATATACTACTAGGTTTAACATGCCACCTACTGGATAGAGTTAGTATGCTGTATTTATTTCTAAATACGGAATCTTGACTTTTCTTAACACTTCTGACTTCTGTTCCCCATTTTGTAAAAATCAGTTTTACAGATTGTTTTAAGCATGCTAAAAATAACCATATAGGCTGAATTTGCATCTGGTTAATTGATGTGGAAACAAAAGATAGGTCTTTATATGTAAACTTTAGGGTTGTAGAGCAAATATTCTTGGTTTAGAAGCATTGTCATGTAAAAGGACTTACATATTTTACATTTTTAAGATTAAATCCTGGGCTGGAGATTTAGCTCAGTGGTTCTGGCACCTTCCTCGCAAGCCCAGGGTCCTGAGTTTGATCCCGGTAACCACATACAATGCTGGGGGTGGTGACTCATGCACACCAACAATCAATACCACATACACAGTGCTGGGCGTTGTGGCTCACGCCTGTAATCCCAGCACTTGGGAGGCAGAGGCAGGAGAATTGTTGAGTTCCAGGCTTGCCTGGGGCATATAGTGAACTCAGAGCCGGCCTGAACTACCTGAACTACAAAGCGAGACCCTGTCTCAAAAAAAAAAAAAAAAAAAAATCCTTTATTTCTTAAAGGCTGTTGCTTCACTGATTCCTTCTTATTCAGTAGAAGTTTTAGATGCCCTTATAATAAGTTGCAAAGAAGACTGCTAGTCATATTAGATTGAAGAAAAATAATCTCTTTTTTGTAAATATTTTTGCATTATATGAAGCATTTATAGAGCATATTAAAGTAGTTTTGAAAGATTGCTTTCATTTTTTTTTCTTTAGAATCCCCCGTACCATGTATGTCCAACCTTTTGGCTTGCCTGGGCTGTACCGAGGGAAGAATGGTCTTGGGCTGGATATAAAAATATATAATATAGTTAATGTGTATATGTATATATATGTATGTATATATATACATACATATATAACAAACTTCCTTTTAAAATATATTTTATTATATATAAAAATAATGTATTATTATAGCACCTCATTACTAGCTGTCTAAGGCCACATGTCTCACAGGCCTCAGTTTAGACACACTTGAGTCTACACCATGGTTCAGTATTATATGAAATATAGCACACAGACAATAACAATGTGTCTTTGACTAATATGTCAAAGATGCTTAAAAACATTAGGAATTTCAAAATACTCTTTTTTGGTATCTTTAAAATTAGTCTTTGAATTTTGTTGTTTAATATTTTTGTAGGTGCTGGGAAGACAACACTGCTGAACTATATTTTAACAGAGCAACATAGTAAAAGAATAGCTGTTATTTTAAATGAATTTGGTGAAGGTAAGTAGAATTCAGTGTCGTGTTGCAAGAATTTACAAGATAGTTTATTCCACTGGTGAATTGATATTCTCTATTTAAAAATGAGAATGGAGGTATTATAATGTGAGCACATTGATATGGATAGTTTTGGAAGAATCAGTTTCTGTCAAGCTTTATTTTGTATAGATTTGGGATACTGAAATAATAGTTTCTATAAAATTTTATTTTGTGTAACTTTGTAATAAATACTAACAGAATTAGAATATTCTTATGTAAAATGAGTGATTCCCAAAGTAAAAATCTACAAATATTTGAAAGCAAACAGTGGTTTTTAAAAATTATTTTTTATTGTGAAATAGGTACATTTGATATACACATCATGATCACACTCAACATTGAAAATTTGTACCAGTATATGACATGACTTAATTCTCATTTTTTCCCATTCCCCTACTTAGCCTACAACGCCCACACCTATATACATGAATTTGTCTCCTTTTTTTTTAACCATCATAATTTTTTCTTTTCCCTTGTTACTTACCCTTACACCCCATTTCCCTTAGGATATTTTCTATTTTACAGTGTCTATCATAGGTTCTAGGACTTACTTACATTTTCTGTTTCTCATGATTACACATTGTGTATTACAACTCATGAAAAACATTTGAAAATTTTTCAGAAATAAGTTCATCTTAAATATTATCTTCAAAGCAGTAAAAACTGAAGATTTAAAAAAATTAGTTAAATGTCTGTCACATTATCTGTGAAAATATATGTACTTTTCAATGTTTGAGCATTCATATTAAACTATGATTAAAACGTATAGAAAAAAATCAGTAGGCAGTGTTGAACATAATACTTTCACTACCTTTTTTTTTTTTTTTTTGAGACAGGATCTCGCTTTGTAGTTAAGGCTGGTCCTCAGCTCACATGTAGCCCAGGCAAGCCTGGAACTCAGCAATCCTCCTGCCTCTGCCTCCCGAGTGCTGGGATTACAGGCGTGAGCCACCACCCTCAGCACTGTGGTATGTGGTATTGATTGCTGGTGGGCGTGAGTCACCACGCCCAGCATTGTATGTGGTTACCAGGATCAAACTCAGGGCCTTGCGCTTGCGAGGCAGGCACTGGAAACCACTAAGCTAAATCTCCGGCCCCTTTCACTACTTTTATAGGAATTTTTCTTCACAAGTATGAAGTTCAGCCACAAATACAGTTTCAGTTAGAGTATTTTTTAAAGTATAATATTTTTTCATTTGTAAATGAGTAGAAGAGCTAGGATGAGCAGGATGCAACACAGGTTAATAAAACTTGATTTCTGGATCCAGCAGACTGAAGAGAAAAATTCTTTTAGATTGAATAAAAATTCTGAGATTTCTTTTTTCTTCTTCATTTTTTTGTTTTTATTTTTCCAGTGATAGAGGTCAAACCCAAGCCTCTCACATGCTAGGAAAGCATTCTATCACTAAGCAGTACCTCCAGCCCCTTAGAAATCTTAGGATTTCTAAAAATACTTTTGTTCTAGCTTCTCATTATTTTACTTTCTCTTGCACATTGGTTATATTTACTGTATTTTATTTCTATTTTTCTTTGTTTTTTGGACTAATTTTCAAAATTTTGTCCTTCACAGCATTAATACTTCCCTTTATGTTTTGTTAATGTTCTATATAGTCTGAATTCTCAATCAATTCCTTTGAAAGCTCTATCACCTAACTGAAATATGAATGGAAAATATTTAAATAAGGAACTACCCCTCCCCCCATATTTGCACTTGACCATTTGTTTTACTGAACATTTAGAACTGTTCTCTGTCTTTGGTATATTGCTTTCTTTCCTTTTTTTTTTGATTCTGGAGCTTCAACCCAGGGCCTTGTACATGTTAGCCTTGAGCTATAGCCCTAGCCCTGGTATATTTCCTTATTGCAGGCAAACTAAAACATTTACAATCATTCTAGTAACAATCAACTTATATGTGCTTTTTCCAAGGAAGCATTAATTGTATATTTGATTAAAAGTTTGATGATTTTATTTTTTTTGTACCAAAGATGAAATTTAGGACCTTGTGCTTACAAGTCAGGTACCACAACCAATGAGCTAAATCCTTGGCCTAAAAGTTTATTTTATTTTTATTTTTTTTGCAGTACCGGAGATTGAACTCAGGCCCTTGTGTGTCTAAGCTTGGTGCAATACCACTTGAGCTAAATCCCCAGTCCCCAGAAGTTTAAATTTTTTTTTTTTTTTTTTGAGACAGGGTCTTGCTTTGTATTTCAGACTGGCTCTGAACCCACTATGTAGCCCAGGCAAGCCTTGAACTCAGCAATCCTCCTGCCTCTGCCTCCCAAGTGCTGGGATTACAGGCGTGAGCCACCACGCCCGGCCAGAAATATAATTTTTAAATGAGAGCATGACAGCTTGGCCAAAACCTTTTTCAGAATTAACTCAGATTTCATACTGGGAATATGAGGCAATCTGTCCAATAAAAACAAGCAATTTAGAGGAAGCTTGAAAAGGGAAAAAAAGATAAGACAATCTGATGTGTTCATAGGGCATATAGAAACAATTATATAAAACATATTCATCTACCTAGAAATTTACTAGAGGCAAGGAAGAATGTTCTCAAGGTAGTTACTTTATTAAGAAGTGGGAGTTGGCAATTAAGAGGCCAAAGGGGGAAGTAGGTTTTCAATTTGCCTTTTAAGGGGTTTAAATCTTCTTGAAGAAAATACAAAATGATGCAAGTACTGTAATTTAAATTTAAAAACTGAATGAATAGAGTAAAAGAATAAAAATTATAAATGTAGTTACTGCTTTGAAATCTCCATGATTGATTTTGGTTAGCTTGTGAAGAGTCTAAAGAGTGCCTCCTGTTAATTTTTTCTAGGAAGCGCAGTAGAGAAATCCTTAGCAGTGAGTCAAGGTGGAGAACTCTACGAAGAGTGGCTGGAACTTGGAAATGGTTGCCTCTGCTGTTCAGTGAAGTAGGACTGTGTTTACTCTGTGCTTCTTAGTTTACTAGAAATATTTATTCTAGCTTTGATTTTCCTGTGTAAGTTAACTGAATTTAGAGAGTTTGCTTCATTGTATTTTCTAATAGGAAATAAATTTTTAAGAGTTATTTGCCTAGTGTTTTTTTGCTATTTTTTTTCCCTATTTACTCTAGTGCTTTTATTCTTTTTGGGGGAGTTAAAATTTTTTCCATGTTAGAGTTTATTTAAGTAGTAAATAGAGCACAAGCTGGGTATGATGGTATATGCCTGTAATCCCAGCCTGGGGAAGGTGAAGAAGACAATGTGTATTTAAGGTTAGCCTAAACTACATAGGGAGACCTTGTCTAAAATATATACAGAGAGAGAGGGTAGGGGGAGAAAGAAGTTTCATGACAGTCTCATTTCATATATAAAAAGTGATTATTCTAAATTTAATACATCTATTTTATTTCCAGGTATTAAACCTACTTAAAAACAAGTGACTATCCAAATGAGAAGAACCTTCTGTGTGTTCCATCATTTTAGTTTTTCACACCATGTCTAGTTTGTTTATTAAACTGGCATAAATCCTAGAAGGGTACCTGACACATAGTGGGAACCAAAATATTTTTTGGATAAATTATGAAGGTTAATACATGTATTATTGATTTTATGTATTCTAGTGAGTTAAATTTGTTCTACTTCACATACTGCCTTACATGTTTGACTGTGAATCAAATGTATTAGGAAGGATGAAGTCATAACAGATTTTCTTTTTTTTTGAGACAAGGTTTTGCTTTGTAGTTCAGGCTGTCCCTGAGTTCACTATGTAGCCCAGGCAAACCTGGAACTCAGCAATCCTCCCTCTTCTGCCTCCTGAGTGCTGGGATTACAGGCATTAGCCAGCATGCCTAGCATTGTGGTATGTGGTACTGATTGCTGGTGGGCGTGAGTCACACCTTTACTGGCATCAAACTCAGGACCTTGCACTTGCTAGGCAAGCGCCAGAACCACTGAGCTAAATCTCCAGCCCCATAACAGATTTTCTTAAGCAAAACATAATATAGTATTACTTTATTTTTTTGGTGTTATAAGAAAAATAGATAAGACCATAATTCAGAATAGAATTTTATACTAATTCAAGATAGAATTAAATGGTATTTAATGATACTGTCCCTTTAGCTATTAAACTATTGAAATACATTTTATTATTTGAATGTAAAAATAACACACTCAGTATGTGAGAATGTTAACTCATGTACAAAATTTCTTTTTTTTTTTGCTTTTTGAGAAAGGGACTCGCTTTGTAGTTCAGGCTGGCCCTGAGCTCACTATGGTGCCCAGGCAAGCCGCCGCGAACTCAGCAATCCTCCTGTCTCTGCCTCCCGAGTACTGGGATTACAGGCGTGAGCCACCCCATCCAGCATTGTGGTATGCGGTGTTGATTGTTGGTGGGTGTCCTTGCGCTTGCGAGGCAGGCGCCGGAACCACTGAGCTAACCCTCCAGCCCCAAAATTTCTTTTAATTTATCTGTATATGTGTTTATTTCCTTTTTCTTATTGGTTAGTATTGGATAGACATTTTGTTAGATGCTTAAGAAACACATTTTTAAATGCTACAGATTTTTTATGTTGTTTTGCTCAGTATGTTTTAAAGTTTTTATAATAACTACTTAAAAATATTTCAGTAATCAACTATGGTATGTTTTGATCTTCTCTAGGGACAGTGGCCTTAGGGCTATTGAGAATTTGATGCAGAAGAAGGGAAAATTTGATTATATACTATTAGAGACTACTGGATTAGCAGATCCTGGTAAGAATGCCATTATTAATAACCAGAAGATAGTTCTTTGACATTTTAAAATAGATGTATCAGAGATATTTAAAATAAGAAATAAATAAATAATTTTATTTATTTTTTGAGATAGTGTTTTGCTTTATAGTTCAGGCTGGCCCTGAGCTCATTGTGTAGCCCAGGCAGGCCTTGAACTCACAGCAATCCTACCTCTGCCTCCCAAGTGCTGGGATTACAGGTGTGAGCCACCACGCTCGGTATTGTATGTGGTTACTGGGTACTGAACCAGGGACCTTGCACTTGTTGGGCACGTGCCAGAACCACTGAGCTAAATCTCCGGCCCAAGAAATTTTTTTTTTTTTTTTTTTTGAGGCAGGGTCTTGCTTTGTAGTTCAGGCTGGCTCTCAGCTCACTATGTAGCCCAGGCAAGCTGCTGCGAACTCAGCAATCCTCCTGTCTCTGCCTCCCACGTGCTGGGATTACAGGCGTGGGCCACTACGCCTGGCACTGTGGTATGTGGTATTGATTGCTGGTGGGCGTGAGTTACCACGCCCAGCATTCTATGTTACCAGGATCGAACTCAGGACCTTGCGCTTGTGAGGCAGGTGCCAGAACCACTGAGCTAAATCTCCGGCCCCCAAGAAATATTTTTAATCACTGATTAACATTAGCACCTACTGTTAGGCAAGTAGACATCAGCAGTCCTGAGGGCCAAAGAGAGCCCCAAATAGCATACTTTGTCAGTTATAGTTAAGTGAAAAAACAGACCTCGGTGTGTAATGCATGTATAATAACTTATTAGGTCTCAGACCCAAAATAGTCTCATGGTGCGCAATTACGTTTTAAGAGTAGCCGTTATGCATATTCTCTGTGCCTCATGGGCACCTGGTTATCTCTTTCCAGAGCAAGTAACACAGTGTTGAGGTGTAGTGTGATTGCCATGACCTGCAACCCAATGGATCAGAAAGGGAAACAATCGTAAATGTGTATTACAGCTTTACGTTAGATTTGAACATATTTTTGGTTCAAAACAGGAACATTCTGGATTGTATCAGATGAATGAGCAGAGTACACAGAATTTGAAGTTTTTTTTCTTTTTTTGTTTTTCTTTTTTTTTTAAGACAGGGTCTCGCTTTGTAGTTCAGGCTGGCCCTGAGCTCACTATGTAGCCCAGGCAAGCCTCGAACTCAGCAATCCTCCTGCCTCTGCCTCCCGAGTGCTGGGATGACAGGCATGAGCCACCACGCCCGGCATTGTGGTATGCGGTATTGATTGCTGGTGGGCGTGAGTCTCCACACCCAGCATTGTATGTGGTTTCCGGGGATTGAACTCAGGACCTTGCGCTTGCGAGGCAGGCGCCGGAACCACTGAGCTAACCCTTCGGCCCGAAGTTTTGTTTCTTGATTCCAAGTCCTTTTCATCCTTCATTTTGAGATAAGACAAGGTCTTACTAAGTTGCCTAGACTGAGTTTGAACTTGTGATCCTCTTACCTCAGCCTGGAAGTGCTAGAATTACAGGTATTTGCCATCACACCTAGCTATATAATACTTCCTTTTTTTTTTTTTTTTTTGAGATGGGGTCTTACTTTGTAGTTCAGGCCTCTGAGTGCTGGGATTATAGGTATGAGCCACCATGCCTGGCACTGTGGTATGTGGTACTGATTGCTGGTGGGCGTGAGTTACCATGCCCATACTGTTGTATGTGGTTACCGGGATCTAACCAGGGAGGGACCTTGTACTTGCTAGGCGGGTGCCAGAAGCACTGAGCTAAATGTCCGGCCCCTATATGCCTTGTTTTGAAATAGTGAATAATAACTTCTTTCAAAAACAGAATTCATGTCTGCGTCTGCCGCTTTATACAGAATAACTCTTGTGTCTGAGAGGAAGAAAAAGATTTCAGAAACCTTTGGTATATTCATAGGTAATAAAACTAGGTTAATGTTTCTTCCCTTTTTTTATGGAATGATTTGTTTGGGCAAAGATGGAGTATTGATAATAAAAGAATTTAAATGATACCAAAAGTGGAAAAAAAAAGTTAAAAAAAATCCTATATCACAACCATGAAATGTAAATTAGTACAATTCTTTCCAGATACCTCTCTGTGCCAGTGCTCCATGATGGGCTATATTGAATGCCAGCATCCATCTCAGATGAGAGCTTATTAGAACCGCATGTTACTAGCTGGATTAGGTAGATCGTATTTGTATTTGCAGTACTGTGAAAGGCTGAGGTAGAGGCATCACATGACTGTGCCCAACCTGGGCAGTTTGGCAATTCAGCAAGGTCCTGTTTAAAAAAAAAAAAAAAACGAATGGAGTTATAGTTCATTGAGAAGGTCCTGTGTTCAATGCCTATACTGGAAAAAAGAAAAAAGCAAAATTGAGACTAACTCCACTTCCACTTAATCATTATCTCTGTTAGTGAACCCAGCAAATCTTTTAGTAAGTCCTGTAGATGATTCTTCCATGAGTATTAGTTTGGGAAATCCTGCTTTATGCACTTCTGAAAGCTGTCTAAATATACAAAATATTTTTAATAGTAATGTACTTTTACTTCAGTCTAACAGAAGAAAGAAAATCTGAGAAGTGAAGAAATGCTGACTTTCCGATAATATACTTTTCGTTTGCAAAAGATTTACATTAAATAGAAAAAAAAAGTTACAGAAAGCCTAAAGTAGACATTTTATTTATGTTTTTAGACAGGGTCTCGCTTTGTAGTTCAGGCTGGCTCTGAGCTCATGATGTAGCTCAGGCAAGCCCCGAAGTCAGCAATCCTCCTGCCTCTGCCTCCCGAGTCCTGGGATTATAGGCTTGAGCCACCAACCCTGGCATTTGTGGTATGTGGGACTGATTGCCAGTGGGCAATACAACTGATGTGTGGTCCAAAGTAGACATTTTTAAACTACATTTTTCAATTTTTTTTGTTTTTTTTTGTGGTACTGGGAATCGAACTCGGGCTCTTACGCTCTAAGGTTGGTGCGGTACCACTTGAGCTAAATCCCCAGCCCTACATTTTTCAATTTTCAGTAGTATGGACTCCATTTCATAAAAGTTATTAATGGTGTATTCTCTGAGTTTTTACATAGTTCTTTACTTGAGAATATTTACCTTCTGTTTTACTACTTAAAGGATTATTTGATTAGATATAAAATTTCTGGATTGTAATTTCTTTCCTTTAGGACTTTGCAAATACTACATAATTTCTTAATATTTTTTGATTGGCTGATTTCCTTGTCTGTGTTTCTCCTTTTATCAGAAAGAATTTGTAAACGCTGTAATCTCTGAGTTTCAGTACTTGCTCTTTTTTAATGTTTGAGACTATCTGGGATTCTTGAGAAATAACTTGGCAGTTTTCCTTTGGGAACACTTACATTAGAACTTTGTGGTCACCATTTTATTAAATTAGGACATACCGTATTACTGTAGAACTCCTATTCCTCTCTCCTCCTGGAAAGTGACTTGATTTTTCACCTGTTTTTTTTTCTTTTCTTTCTTTCTTTCTTTTTTTTTTTTTTTGCAGTACCCGAGATCGAACTCAGGCTCTTGTGCATCCAAGGTTGGCACGGTACCACTTGAGCTAAATCCCTAGCCCCTAACATTTTTTTTCTTTTGTTTTTGGTACCAGGGATCAACTTCACTGTAGCCAGGCAAACACTGTGCTGCTAAGTTACATCCCTGGGCCATTTTTAAAATTTGATTTTAGGGGCCGGAGATTTAGCTCAGTGGTTCTGGCGCCTGCCTTGTAAGCACAAGGTCCTGAGTTCGATCTTTAGTAACCACATACAATGCTGGGCATGGTGACTCATGCATACCAGCAATCAATACCACATACCACTGTGCTGGGCGTGGTGGCTCACGCCTGTAATCCCAGCACTCAGGAGGCAGAGACAGGAGGATTGCTGAGTTCGAGGCTTGCCTGGGTTACATAGTGAGCTCAGGGTCAGCCTGAACTCCAAAGCGAGACCCTGTCTCAAAAAAAAAAAATTGATTTTAGAAGTTCAGTAATGTATATAAGATACATTTTTTTCTTGAAATACAATGTACTCATTTCTTGTGAGGACATTTTACTTGTTTATTACCGTGAGTAATTTTTCTGTCAAATTATTGGATGATCTGCTTATTTCTTCATATTAAATTTTATTTTGTTTCCTTATATAACTTTTGATTCATATTTTGCATCTCTATTTACTATGATCTTCCTTTTTGTCAGTAATTCTGCTTCTACCAGTGTCTTTTTAGGTACCTCAGTGTTTAAAATGAAGATAAGTAGTTCATTTGAGTAATAGATAACTGAATTTATTGACTCCATATTTCTTTCTTTTCTTTCTCTCTTTCTCTCTCTCTCTTTCTCACTCTCTCTCTCTCTCTTTTGTGACAAGGTCTCACTTTGTAGTTCAGGCTGGCTCTGAGCTCACTTTGTAGCCCAGGCAAGCCTCAAGCTCAGCAATTCTCCTGCCTCTGCCTCCTCAGTGCTGGGATTACAGGTGTGAGCCACCACATCTGGTTTGGCTCCAAATTTCTTTAGCACTAATGTTTCATACTTTTGTGATTTTTCTGTCTTTCAAGTGTGTTTTTTTAAATTAAAGTTGCATTGCCATTGAGTTCTTTGTTATGAAAAAATCTTTTCGTTTCTACAAAGAATTGTGTTTGATTTCTTGGATTGTGTTTTCTTACAGAATGAGTTTTTGTCTTATGTATTTCCTATTCGTTTTTTCAGTATTTTGTCTTAACTTTTATTTTTGTGTGTGTCTGCTTTTTCTGCTATAAAACATGTGCATACATTTGTGCTTGATTTGGGACACCCAGAGAACTTTTATTTGTTTAGATGTGTTGTTGAGGAATTCTTTCTAATACACTACCCATCTTAACTATTCCTATTTTTCTTGAGCCCCAGTTTAAAAACTGGATATTATTGAGGAGTAGAGGTGAAAGCAAAGGAAAAATAGGTGCCTTGAAACACCATATGAGGCAATATAGCTGTTAGCTTTTGTTTTCTTAAAATACCCCATGTTCCCTTCTTGGTACTTCAGATACTGGAGTATACATCAATATAACCTTTTGTGGAGATATCAGTGGACCAGATATTTTTTTTTTTTCTCTCTCAGCCCTAAAATGTGACTCTCTCTCCCAATGTGGAGTTGGTTAGAAACTTATTCTTATCATTTTTAATGTTGTTGATTTTTCCTTATGTTATTTTCTCATTTCCACCTCTTGGCATTTTCTAAGATATTTCTGGTGTTAGGACTTTGAAAGCTATTTTCTTACAGCCTCTTATTAAAGATGGATGTAGAGTTAGAAATGACCATAATTTACACAGAATTTTGTTTTGTATTTGGACTGTCACTCTTCAATATTTTTTTTCACTCTTCAGTATTTATGGTATGAAGTTGTACATTCTGATATTTTAAAATTTTTTATTATTTTAATTTTACTATTTGCTTTTTGTTGTTTTGCTTGTTATTAATTCAGGGTGTCTTGAACTCACTGTGTGACCAGGCTGGACTTGAGCTCATAGCCATCCTTCTGCCTCTGCCTCATTTTATTTGGTTTTGAAAAAAGGAGATCTGTAGTCTATCTTAGCCATGGGCTGTTTTTGTTATGTTCATGGGAGCTGTCTTAGACATTGCAGAATATTTAGCAGCCTCCTTGGCTTCTACCAACTAGATACCAGTAGCATTCCCCTAGAGCCTAACAAAAATATCCTCAAACATTGTCACATATTCCGTGGGAAGAAGAACCCTCCCCAGTGTGTGTGTGTGTGTGTGTTTGTTTGTTTGTTTTTTTGAGACAGGGTCTTGCTTTGTAGTTCAGGCTGGCCCTCAGCTCACTATGGAGCCCAGGCAAGCCTCAAACTCAGCAGTCCTCCTGCTTCTGCCTCCTGAGTGCTAGGATTACAGGTGTGAGCCACCACGCCCAGCACTGTGGTATGTGGTATTGATTGCTGGTGGGTGTGAGTCACCACGCCCAGCATTGTATTTGGTTACCGGGATCAAACTCAGGGCCTTGTGCTTGGGAGCGAGGTGCTGGAACCACTGAGCTAAATCTCCGTCCCCCCCAGTATATTTGCTTTATTACTGTAGCAGGATGTTCATGTCTAAATTTTAAATGATTCTTTCTTACTTGGCCTAGTAAATATTTTAGCAAAGTAAACAACATATTTAGAATAAAAGTTCCAATATACTCTCACAGTTCACCTTAATAATCAGCAAATGTTAATGGAATGACTTACAGGTTTTTTATCTATAGAAATCAATAGTTTTTAAAATTAAATGATTTAGGTACAATTTAAGTATTTTATAGAGTGAAAAAATTAGTATTCTGTAACTTACTATTTATAGTAATGATATAATAGATTTCTCACCTATTAATCAAAATCATGTTTTTAGCCAAGAAAGTGAAGAAAATTCTTATTGGCAATTCAGTTGTTTGCTGTTTAGGAGACTGACACTCTCCAGTTCTAAGCTAAATAATTGTCATGGTAAAGTAATTTCCTTGAAAAGGACAGACATTGATTCAGCCCCTGTAACTCACAAATCCTATTTCAGTCAAATTGGAAAACTATTACGTTTTTGGGAAAAAATCAATAGGTATCAGGAAACTATTAGATCTTGTGGCCCTTGCTATATCTTGCATGAGTAATCACTGTAAACAGCTGACAGGTATTTCATTGTTGACACAGGGTAATGCTTGGGGGATCACATCTCATCAGGGTAGGTGGACAGCTTTAGACAGTGGAATGAGTTCAGTTATCCTTGTTTTTCCCCTATGCTCATTCTTTTAGACAGCACTGTCACTAACTTGGGCCTATAATGCTTTGAAAAATCAAATGCCTTCCTTGTTGTCAGTGGCATACTAATCAGGGTGTGTGGTTTGGTACTGAACCAGTTTCTGTCAAAAACAACTTTTAATTTTTTACTTAGAAATAATTTTTCCTTAGATTAAGATTTTATGGCAGTATGAAATGAATAATGTGAGAATTAATTATAATGCAAGGTAGTTTATAACTTCTCATACCTTTTTTCCTACAAAAATTAGAAATTTATTTACTTATTATCTGACCAAACAATTTTAGAATTATTTATCTTTTACTGGCTTTCCTCTGAGGGAGTTTCATTACGTATGAACCGTGTGATTATATTCAGGAAATGGGAAAAAAAATAAGTTATATATATATACAAAGACATAATATCTGAATCATTTAATAATATCTGTTGGTAAATCATTTTGGCATCTGTTGAAACTTGCTGTTTGTATGTTGTAAGAGTTGACCTTTTTGAAGAAATAGGGAGAAAGGGTAGAAGTGACTGTAAATAAACAGTAAAAGGTTCTATTACAGTAAGTAGTAAGTGCCATAAGATTAGAATCTCAGATTTGATTTGTGTATTTACCTGCTGATTCCATCAAATTAAACAAATAAAATCATGTTTTGCAGTTTGAAGAAATAGTCCTATGTGATGGATGTTATTATATGTTTTATCAGGTGCTGTGGCTTCTATATTTTGGATTGATGCTGAACTAGGAAGTGATATTTATCTTGATGGTAAGTTGAAAAGCCTTTGTTTTTAGTTGAAAATTTTATGATTAAGCTTGTTATCATTATTATTTTTTTTGAAATATGGTCTCCCTTTGTAGTTTAGGCTGGACCTGAGCTCACCATGTAGCCCAGACAAGCCTCAAACTCAGTGATCCTCTTGCCTCTACCTCCTGAGTGCTGGGATGACAGGCATGAGACAACACGCCT
Source organism: Thryonomys swinderianus (assembly GCA_004025085.1). Lineage (NCBI taxonomy): Eukaryota > Metazoa > Chordata > Mammalia > Rodentia > Thryonomyidae > Thryonomys > Thryonomys swinderianus. The sequence goes on from PVIC010029452.1 coordinate 20,210, forward strand.
AGCACTGTGGTGTGTGGTACTGATTGCTGGTGGGTGTGAGTCACCTCGCCCAGTATTGTTGTATGTGGTTACCGGGGATTGAACCAGGGTCCTTTGTGCTTGCTAGGTAAGCACCAGAACCACTGAGCTAAATCTCTGCCCTGATTAAGCTTATTTTATTTATATTATAATTTAAAGTCCTTGTATTATTGTTCTTTTCAAACACTTTTTGTTTATGAGGAAGTAAATTTCTGTGTGAACTCCAAAACCCTAAACAGAAACAGAACTGGATTAAGTCTTAATTTCAACTCCTAATTTAACATTTCCACTAAGGCTTTTCTTTAAAAATGTTATGCAGGACCGGAGGGTTAGCTCAGTGGTTCCAGCGCCTGCCTCGCAAGTGCAAGGTCCTGAGTTCGATCCCCAGTAACCACATACAATGCTGGGCGTGGAGACTCATGCCCACCAGCAGTCAATACCACATACCACAGTGCCGGGCATGGTGGCTCATGCCTGTAATCCCAGCACTTGGGAGGCAGAGGCAGGAGGATTGCTGAGTTCGAGCCTTTCCTGGGCTACATAGTGAGCTCAGAGCCAGCCTAAACTACAAAGCAAGACCCTGTGTCAAAAAAAAGAAAAAAAATGTTATGCAGATTTTCTATACCTTCTGTTTGGTTTATGCCCTCAGTATAACCTTAGAGCTTCTTAATTGTTTTTAATTGAATTCTTTATTGGTACAATTTATATATATCTCACAATCACACATAACACTAGGGAATTTGTACCAGTATATTACACAAATTAATTCTCATTTTTACCCATATCCCTACCCACCCACACCTCCCCACTCCCTATATACATGCTGTTTTATTTTCTTTCAGAATCATATTTGTTCCTTCCCCTCATTACATTCCCACACCAAATTTCCTTTGGAAATTTCCCATTGTACAAAAACTGTCATACTTTCTAGAGCTCATTTGCATCTACAGGTGTAGAGTTTCTTCATTTAATTAGCCAGATAATGTAAAGATCATATTTCTCGTTTCTTTCATATTCCTTGAAGAAAAGAAGTATAGAAAAACAAACCCTTACTTTATCTCATGCTTGTTAATCTTACTTGTAAATTAAATTTGATACATCTTTCTTAGTTAGGCAGTTCCATTCCCTCCTTTCATCCATCCATCCTCCTTTTTCTCTCTTACCTTTCTTTACACCAGTTTTTTGAGGAACTATGGAAGCTGGGCTTCGTTGGCCATAATCTGATTTTTAGTTGTTTAAATTCCATAAGCATCCTTAAACTCATACTGTTATTTTATTTTGAAAAAATTATTTAGTATATAGTCAGACATTGCTGAGCTACCTGTACTTGATTGTTAGAGAACTTAGGTACTTGCTATATATAAAGTTGGTGTGGCTTGATTTAATAGAAGATGTTAGAAATGAGGTATTTCTTTTTTTATAGTGTATTTATTTTCTTATATATTGCCTCAAACATCTAGAATGAAAATATATCGCTTTAAAGAAAACATTTTCATTTTGTTGGTTCAAATTGGTACGTATTTCAGAGCTAACCCTAAAATCATGGTAATACTCATTTTTCTTGATGCAGTACAAATTTATTTCTATAAATATGTGTAAAATTTTAGAATTTTAACAGTAAATTTGTCCTAAAGATTTTTTTTGTTTGTCTTTTTTTTGAGACAGGGTCTCGCTTTGTAGTTCAGGCTGGCCCTGAGCTCACTATGTAGCCTAGGCAAGCTTTGAACTCAGCAATCCTCCTGTCTCTGCCTCCCGAGTGCTGGGATTACAGGCATGAGCCACCATGCCCAGCTCTGAAGATTTTTTAAATGATAATAAGTCTTGATTTTGATTATGTGAAGGCAAATTGAAAGTAGCCTGTCTCATCTAATCATATTTTACTTTATAGTTTGAAATTTGTCATATTTTGAATTTTGAGCTTTTAAGCAATAAGTCTTACTTTCTTGTTAATCTTTTTTTTTTTTTTTTTTTGAGACAGGGTCTCACTTTATAGTTCAGGCTGTCCCTGAGCTCATTATGTAGCCCAGACAAGCCTCAAACTCAATCCTCCTGCTTCTGCCTCCCAAGTGCTGGTATTACAGGTGTGAGCCACCACACCTGGCACTTTCTTGTTAATCTTAAGAATTTATTTATATTTTCTCTGATGCTTTAAAATAGTGCTAGGCAGTCAGTATATTATTTGAAATGAATTTACTTATTCCTGGGCTTGAGTTAAATTGCAGCATTGATAAAATGAAAAATTAGTTTGATTGAGTAGCATCAAAGAGATTGGTTTTCCTTTTCAAATATAGTCGTACAAT
>PVIC010029453.1:0-13462 GCA_004025085.1 Thryonomys swinderianus
AAGTACCTAGGGACATCTGGAAGGGTCTCCAGGCAGCCTTAGGGACCCAAGACTGTGAATGGTCAAAATAACACAGGTGGATCAACATCCTGTGGCAGGAGTCAGACCCTAGGAAGGGGCAGGACAGAGATGTTCCAGAAGTGGGATCCAGACAAGTAAGTTCACACAGAAAGGAAAGTGGACCAGTGTGGCTACAGGGGACACAGGATAGAGAGAAAAACTGACTCCCAAGTTACCACTTTGTTAACAGTAGTAACTGGCTGAGGTGTTCAGTAGAAGAGTCAAGGCCAACCTTTAAATAGCTAGAGTCCTTCTTCAGCAAAGAAAGTGGCAATGATGGGAAGAGCTGGGATTTTAAAATCAGGCAGGTATGGGTCCAAATCCAGCCTATTTCCCCTCTGACCTCAAAAAAAGTCTTGTTATTTAATGCTTTAACTTCTGCCTTCAATAGGAACCTAGCACATAGTAATCACTTGATAAATTTCTTCATTTGTTAGACAACATTCATGAAAGCACCTTCCCTGGCCTTAGGTCAAGCTCTCTTGAGACAATTTCTATTCCTGTCCTTGACTTGTCCAAACTCAATAATTTGTAATAATTATTGTAAAATGATACATAATAATAATTGTAAAAGGAGAACAGAGCATTGATTTAGAGATTGAAGTAGGCTATAACTTAAGTTAGAGGTTTCAGGAAGCTATGGAGGTTGAATTTGAGAATTGCAGAGGCCTAGGAGAGAAAGAGAGAAAGAGAGAGAGAGAAGGAAAGAAGGAGAGAAAGAGAGAAAGGAAGAGAAACAAGTGGCTTGGCCCCTTAGGTACAGCCTGTGGGCTCTTAGATAATCCCTGCTGATGGAAGGAGAAGGTTCCTTTCTCAGTACATGCAAGGTGGATCCCAGAGGCATGGACAAAATACCTTTCTTTAATTAGGTACCCCAAATCAAAGATCTCAGAAAGAGTGCCTTTCTAGAGACTACAAAATATGCAATTTGAAATGCATGTTGAGGGCTGGGGATTTAGCTCAGTGGTTCCAGCATCTGCCTTGCAAGCACAAGATCCCAAATTCAGTCCCAGGTAACCACATACCACAATGCCAGGTGTGGTGGCTCATGCCTGTAATCCGCATGTTGAGGAAATGAAAAGATCTAGAGAAAAGCCCCCCACAACAGAATCCAATGCTACTCTTGCTAGGAGGACTGAGCAGGGAAGGAAAAGGCTGATCAACCCAAGAACCTGACTAGTCTGTAACAGGTAATCACACACCATTGAAAGTGATAAAGCCAGTGTGGAAATCAGCATTATCTCTGTGTGCTCCCCCTCCATTCTCTTCCTGACTGTAAAAGACCCATACCCACTTATACATGGAGAGATGGGGATCGAAAAAAATGGGTTTCTCCATCTCCTCAGAGCTAGTGTTGACTAAATCTTCTTTCCCTTTTCCTATCAAAGTAAATGGGCTTCTTTGATTTGGTCATCAGTGAGCAAACAAACCTGAATGAGTGTATGAGCTTCACTGGTGGTAACAAAATTGTTAAATTATATCATTTAAAAGGGGTATTTACTCTCCCTTTCTTTTCCCCTCCTTCCTATAGGTAGGAAGAGGAGGTGGAGATGAGCCAGCTTCAACAGAAGAGGGAGCAACAGATGGCTGGAACCTGGGTCCCTGAGTGACATGTGGAACAGAGCTGTTTTTCCACCCTTCACTGAGCTCTACTTCCTAGCCCTTAGGTGAAAGAGAAACAACCTTCTAGTCTTTTCTGCAAATGCATTTTCAGATCTTTTTTGTTACAACCTGGTTCTAATGCATACCTTTCCACAGGTATAAATATTATTAGAACTTATGGGGATACTTATTGAATGCTTAGTCTATGCCAGGCATTGTCTAAACATTTGACATATAAAATTTCATTTAATACACACAGAGCTATTTTCAAGCTGTTATTCCCATTTTACAGAAAATAGGAACACTGGGTACTTTGCCTGAAGACAGCATTATGGGAGGCCAAACTGGTAGTCCAACCCAAGTATTCTGGAGTGAGACCACATTTTCAGGCACATGCTTTTCAAAGCATCACTTTTTACAATTCCACGCAGTCAAAAAGACATGGCTTAGTTTTCTGTGTGTCTGAATGAAAATCTCGAAATCACTAGGAGACGAAGGCAAGTCATTTAACTTCTTTACAAGTCAGTTTCCTCTAAGGAAGCTTGGAAAAGAGAATCAAATTCTGATCTTCTGAATTCATGGATGTTTAAGAAGTGTTTTGAAAGCTATAAAGTGTGGCAAAAAAATGAAAGATTGTCTTAAGACAGGTTGGGAAATCCTTAAAATCAAAATAACAAAATGCACTTAATTTTTTTTTAAAATGCAAATACCATCTAGCAATTTGGCAGATTGCCTGGAAAGGCTGTTAAATCTGTCAAGGAGAGGGGGACATTTGGATTTGTGCATCTGTCATGCTCAACTGAAAAAGAGATATTAATTTAAATTAATTGAAAGAGCACATACTTCTTACATGCATGTGCACACAGTTGCGCACACATGAGAACACACACACACACTCATTAGAAGAGAATCCTTATGATCAAAACCCATCTACAACCCCTGTAGGAGCCAGGGGGTGAGGGGTAGGTGGGCAAAGCAGTGCAAAGGCTCATTGTGCAAGTGAAGCAGGGACCTTGGCAAACCAGCTTCTCTTTGGCAGCTCTGCTGATACGTGAGCCCAGTGTTGCCAGAACTTTCAGATTTACATGTAAAATTTCCCAGTTTTCCAAGTGTGCTTGCATATATAAATGAAACATGTCAGGGGCCACCAGCTGACCAGTTGATTTGGGATCAGGATCAGGTGCTCCAGCCAAAAGGGACATCTGACCCCTTCAAATGGTTCATCAAAATTGTGCACAAGCCCCAGTTCAGCTTCCTTTTAGCTAAATTCACACTGCACTGCCTCACCCCATGCTTCCTTTCCCTTCCTTCTGCCTCAGCTTCACTCCACTACCCAGTAAAGCCGGTTTTCCTTTTGCTTCTGGCTCCTGGCCTCAGCCTTCCCTTACCTTTCTTTGAGCTTGCAAGGTACCCAGTCACCTGGAAGGTGCAAAGCTCCTCCCCTGCCCAATACAGGACTCTGTTGGCAGGCACAGTCCACCTGCTGTGCTTCCTCAGCGCGCAGTGGTCTTGTATTCCTCTCATAAAATAAGCTGGATCCCCGGGAAATTTAGAGAGGAGACTCCCCAAGGTCACGTGGCTCTGCCTTTAGCACTGGGGGCACACAGGTCAGAAGCTGGCTACTGCGCTCTCTCTCCTCTTCCACCCTGGTGTTGGCGCCCCAAGTGAGGACCGAGTCTGAGGAGGAGAGATTTCCGGAGGGGACAGGGCTTCTGAGCCCAGCAGGTGTCCAGGAAACTCTGCCCCATGTCTGCTGTTGCTGCAGTTTCTTCCCTCCCACTGCCAATCCCGCGAACCCCTTGGGCCATAATCTTCATTAGCTAACCCACAGCAGGCTGGGCCCAAAGCTCACACACAACTCTGACGGTTTCATTTTCCCTTTCTTTGCTTTCACCTGTTTGGGGTTCTCAAAGGCAGTGATCCTGGATAGGTTGCGTCAGTCGTCGGGTACCACTTGTCACGAAGTGGGCCCTGTCTTTTCAAGAACAGACGGGTCTGGGAGAGAATATCAGGGACTTTTCTGCCCTGGTGATTGGCTCTGCCCTCCAGCTCCCCTGGACTATGCTCTTGTCAGATCTGGGTCGTCAGGTCTGACGGAAAGTGTAGCACGGGCAGCGTGGGCGTTGCCTGTGGCAGAAGGAGGAGGCGGTACTGTGTTCCTCTCTTCCCGACTTACTGTTTGTTTGGGAGGGAGGTCTGACTAGAGCCTCACACAATTCCTGTTTGTTTGCGCAGCCTCCCAGAACTAGTGCTTACCTCCAAAAGCCCTGGAGGTCCGCTTCCGTCAGGTCGCCGCTGGTACAGGTGCGCAGGCGCATTGCTGCCGGCGCAGGCGCACTCTGCAGGGTTCAAACTGCAAGCCCCGGCGGGTCGGGTCGCCGTCGCCGAAGGTCGTGCGCGGCTGAGCTCCCATAGCCTGGCTCTCTGGCTGGTGCTGTAGCGGTGGCTTCCTAGGCGCGCAGCCGGCCCCTGTTCTTAAAGCCACAAGGCTGCTAGTGGCCAGTCAGTCCTCGTACCCTGCGAGGCGTGCTCTCCCTGCGGGAGCTGGTCCGTTCTCCGGGCAGCTAGCAAGTAAAATGCAAAGACTTGTCTGACCGAGTAACTCTGAAATATCCTGATGCCTGGGTTGCAGCCCCAGCACATCTGATGAAACTGACCTAAGGGTCCAGGCTGAGTTTCAAAACTCCCCCGGTGATTCTTAGGGATCACCATCTGTGCCGTTCAAGTTTCATTGTTCACAGGAGTTGCTGAGGGAGAGTGTTAAGATGCAGATTCTGACCTAGAAAGTCAGGATCCGGCAGAGAGTCTCTTTGCATTTCCAAGTTTCCACACTGTGCAGGGTCACAGTGTTCTGCAGGAGCGGTATTTCTGGCTTGGATCAGCGCCCGTGGCCCACCCCTAGGGGCCTTTGGCTTCAGTTTCCTCCTCTCATCTTGGCCAACTGTTCTGAGGAATAACTGAGACACTATGAGAGAAGCACTAGACCCACACACAGTGCTCAGAAAGAGCTCGGGAGACACCTCCTCTGCAGGTCCTTCTGGGTCCCAGCCTAGGCACGTTCTTCCTTGGCTCACTCTTCCAGCCCTCTCTCTTTACCTGGCTGGCTCTTCTCCTTCCTTCTTGAGTTGGCACCTTTAGACAGTGCAAGCATCCTTCTTCCCCAGAGCTCTTTCCCTGGGGTATGGTCAGTGTTGATCTCCCTATTTGCCTGGCGGAGCTGTAAGTCGACAATGGGCAGCTCAGTGCTGACTCACTCCTGACTCAGAGTTGGGGTCCAGGGATACCAGAGAGAGTAGCGAGTAAGTGTGAACTGGTAGACTAAAGTGAAGTCTCTTTTCTTATAGAATCAGAAAGTCTATGTCATCCAGCCCCGCTTACTCAGGGGCTATTTTGGATCAGTTGATTCCCCAAGTGTAGCTCTGCAAAGGTCCCCTAGTGACCACAGCTACCCACACTTCAACCTCAGCTTTCCTTGAGTGCCCTGGTGTCTAAGATGCTCTGTGTGATGTCTTATTTCCAGAAAATGAAATAAAGGAAGTTGTTATATTGGTTCTAGGTCACAGTGGAGCCAGATGTCACCTGTAATGCTAAACTTTATTAGACAATAACCAAAAGATGGAAACAACTTGTGTCCATCAGCAGTTGAAAGTGTGGTACATACATATGGTGGAATACTATTCAGCCATAAAAAGAATGGAATTCTTGCTGATATATGGTATAACATGGATGGATCTTGAAAGGCTCTGTGGTCTGAATGTTTGTATCCTCCATAAATTTGTCTGCTGGAATCTAATCACCAATGGAAGGGCTTTAGGAAGTGGGGTCTTGGGAGGCACTTAGATCATAAGGCCAGAGCCCTCCTGATGGGACTAGTGCCCTTTGAGTGAGACCCCAGAAAGCTGCCTTATTTCTTCTACCACAAGAAGGCACTGAGAAGGCACCATTTGTGAATGAGAAACAGACTTTCTCCAAATCTACCAGCCCCCTGACTTTGGACTTCCCAGACTCCAGAACTGTAAGATATGAGATTTCTGTTGTTGGTAGTCTAAAATACAACTTTGTTCTATTACATCATAGCAGCCTGAATGAGCTAAGATAAAGAGGTTAATGTGAGGTGAAATGCACCAGAAGCAAAAGGAGAATTGTTTGATTTCCCCTCTATGAGACCCATGGAGTAGACAGACTCATTGGAAAAGATGGCCACTGGAGATAGAGGAGGGCAAATAGGGGTTACTGATTAATGGGTAGAGTTTCACTCTAGGACGATAAAAAAGTTCTAGAACAGATAATGGTGATAGTTGTACAATTTTGTGAATATATACTTCAAATGAGTTGTATACTTAAAAACAGTTATATTTTATGCTATGTATATTTTATCACAATTTTAAAAACTCACTTTAAAAAAAAGAAACCTAAACTGGGCAACACCCTTAGCCTGCATTCCTCTGCAGAGGACAGTCACATGCCTGGACCTTCCTTTTCATTTTTTTCTAGAGGCTTACAGCTGAGATTTGGAGCCCCAGAAGGTTGAACTGTGTGGCTGGCAGGGTGTAAGGAATATTTAAAGGCCTCTATATCTCTTATGTACTTTGGCTTCTATATCTCTTATGCCTACCAAAATGACTGTCACAGAACAGGTAATCAATATAAATATTTACAGTGGCTTCTTCAGTGGTTCAGATCTAAGACAAATTGCTAAGGGAGAGAGATAGTACACTTAAAAAGGACTTTGAAGGAGAAGTAGTTGCTTAAATCAAAAGAATTTAGAATAGAAAAAAGTTATTATTTGCAACTGATTAACTAAAAGGAGGTGCCCTCCAAAATAAACAGAATGAGACTCAGGTAATTATTGTATGCCAGGTAATTGTGGTATTTAAAGTTTACAAAAAAAATAAAGATGAAGGGACTAATGGGTGATCAAAATAGAAATTCAAAATAATTTTCTAAAAGAGGTTCTTCAACTTGAATTAGATAAGAAGTTTCTAGAAATAGCTCTACCGGTGGAGGGTGGTGTACTGGACCGAACACTTGTGGTCTCTTCAAATTCTGGTATTGAAGTCCTAATGCCCAGGTTGATGCTATTTGAAGACAGGGCTTTTGGGAAGTAATTAAGGGTAGGTGAGGTCTCAAGGCTAGGCTCTCACTGGATGGAATCTGTAAAGAGATATATGAAAAGATGCCAGATGGCTTTCTTCCTTTCTTTCTCTTCCACAGAGGGAAGTGGTTGTTGGCAAGCCAGGAAGAGGCCCTCACCAGATCCTGACCCTGCTGACATCTTGATCTTATGATTCTACCTTTCGGAGCTGTGAGTAAAGACATTTCTGTTATTTCACTCCATATGTGGGATTTTGTTAGTTAGCCTGAGCTGAGTAACACAATGTGACTGAGGGCTTGGCCCACAGACATTGATTTGGCTCTTCACTGAAATTGAGATTTTTGTAAAGTATTGCAGAGGGATCGAAGTCCATTTATTGATTTAACTCCATTGTGCTCAAGAGTTCCACACCCTGCCTGCTACACCTAGGAGAAACCTTCAGCCACGGGCCAGCCCCGTTCTAGTTTCCAGTCAAACTCATTACTAGTTCCTAATCAAACTAGTAATTATAGTCACTGTTCTGCATCGTTTTGCTCCTTTTAACTTCAGCCCCAAGGATTGCAAGGGAGGACAAAGTGTAAGTCCTCATTTTCTGAGTGGACAAAGGTGGCTGGGAGGGACTTGGATTCCGGTCTCTGTTCTCCACCTTTGGGCCATGTCTCTGTCTTTGTAGGCATCCTCCCAATTTCCTCTTGTGCAAAGTACGTGTGCCTCTCTACTCTCCTGCAGTCTGCACTAGCTCTCCAAGGAAAAGGAGGAAGAGAGATCACTGAGTGTTAGGGTCTGAGTCACACACCGGGGGTGAGGCTTATAGAGCCTGGGGAGCTAAGCTGTGAGGAGAGCCAGCCTGGATCCTCCAGGCCCGGGGAAGACACAGCACAGGCTTAGCCATTCCTGCTAATTTTAAGGTCTCAAATCAAGCTTCACTTCCTGGAGGAAGTCTTCCTGTCTGTGCAAATCACATTAGTACTTTCTGTGACAAGTTCTCAAAGCTCCCAATGTTACATTTATCAAATTTGTCTGACTATCCTACTAGGTGTTAAATTGCACAGAGCAAGCCAGGCATATAGGCCCATGCCTTTAATCTCAGCTACTCCAGAAGCTGAAGCAAGAGGATCACAAGTTTGAGTCTCAGGCTGGGCAAATTAGGAAGATGTTGTCAAAGAAATGAAGAAAAAGAGCTGATGTGTAGCTCAATGTGAAGGCCTTGAGTTCAATCACTAGCACTGACTCCTCCGAAAGTACACAAAAGGATGAAATATGCCTGTTTTCCTGGCTTCTATATCTCTTATGCCTACCAAAATGACTGTCACAAAGCAGGTAATCAAAATATACCTGTCAGGGCCAAATATTTAGCTCAGTGATTCCAGCGCCTGCCTAGCAAGCGCAAGGTCCTGAGTTCAATCCCCGATAACCACATACAACAATGCTGGGCATGGTGATTCACGCCCAACAGCAATCAATACCACATACCACAGTGCCGGGTATGGTGGCTCACACCTGTAATCCTAGAACTCAAGAGGCAGAGGCAGGAGGATTGCTGAGTTCGAGGCTTGCCTGGGCTACATAGTGAGCTCTGGGCCAGCCTGAACTACAAAGTGAGATCCTGTCTCAAAAAATATATATATATCTGTCAGATGAGTGAATCAATGGGAGCTGGATTTGATGCTGAGGAAGTTCAGAAATATTCACTTGACATTCTAAACACTAACTTGTTCCTGTGTTTATTATACTTTATCCTAAAGTTAATAAGAAGTACTATTTCCAATCAAACTAGTAATTATAGTCACTGTTAGTGAATTCTTACTGTATATCAGGGTCATGGTTTATCTAACCATTTGATCTGACCACTATGCTGTGGAAAGGCATTATTATTATTATTCCAAATATGAAAAAAAAATCAAGAGTTTGAGACTAGGCCAAGTATCTTGCCCAAACATATAACAGCAAAGGGTAGAGAGAGGATATGACTACTTCTGGGTCTTTTATGCACACTTTCACCGTGGCTGCTTACCCCTGCAGTGCCAGGCTCATGTTCCACTGGGATTTCTAGAAAGGCTAAGCAGCATGTCCGTCTTGGAAACACAGCGGCTTTTGAGGCCACTGTGACTTTGTGGCCCCTGTTGGAATGGGGTCCTTCCAGGGCAGAGACTCTGTAAACACAGTTGAGCTTCCGTACCAGGGACCCAGCATTTACAACTTTCAAAAGTTCGTTTCTCAGCCACAAATGGTGCCATTGTCACGGTAGCACTTCCTGTTTTGCACCAATTAGTCATATTAAAAACGGAAAGAGGCAAGAGGCTGGCATTCGTGGTGTCAAACTGTTTGGGCAGGCTGAGTTCTGGGACGGAGTAGGCAGACAAGGCCCCACCAGAGGCCTAGCTACAGGCCCTCCTGTCCCCCAACACTGCAGGCCTGGGACACACAGTGCATTTCCTGCCTGCTCCTTGTCCCCTGGTCTCTTTCCTCCTTCTTTCCACTGCTTCCATGCCAGTTGCTCTACATGGCATCTAGGTTACATCATTTATTTGCTTAAGCTCCTAACGTGCCCTTTGGAACGACTGGTCAAGTCTAAAGACTCAGTCACTCCCTGCTCTGAGGAATGCCAACCACTCTCCACACAGGCTCTGCCTCCTGACACTGAAGTTAGGACGGGGCTGCTACGAAGCTCACAGGGCTACCAGACTGCTCAGGGACCAAGATGAGGACCACTGACAAGGAAAATAATTTATGCAAAAGTCCATGGAGAGCAAAATGCCAGTCTAAAGACAAGGCCTGAGCGCCACCATGCAGGCCTGGCCTTCTTGCCCGCTAAGCCCATCACCTCCTGTTCTCAGACCATGCTAACTCTTTCCCCGGAAGACCCACCCTGGCCTCTGTTCACAGAAGCCTTTCTATTTCCCAGCTCCCATCCGACCCCCAGGCCAATGAACCATGCTCTCCCTCTCCAAGTTCTCCAGGTTCTTATGCCCTTCAAGGATTTTCAAGCTTCCCTAGAAGTAGCGCCAGGGAAGACTTGGGGTGGAGCGCTTGCTTGGTTTACATGAAGCCCTGAGTTGAAAGAAAGAAAGAAAGGAAAGAAAGAAAGAGAGAAAGAGAGAAAGAGAGAAAGAGAGAAAGAGAGAAAGAGAGAAAGAGAGAAAGAGAGAAAGAGAGAGAGAGAGAGAGAGAGAAAGGAAGGAAGGAAGGAAGGAAGAAAGAATGAAAGAAAGAAAGAAAGAGAAAGGAAGGAAGAAAGAAAGGAAGAAAGAAAGAATGAAAGAAAGAAAGAAAGAAAGAAAGAAAGAAAGAAAGAAAGAAAGAAAGAAAGAAAGAAGGAAAGGAAGAAAAAAGAAGTAGCATCATGTGTCACAAGGCTGGCTCCCTTTCCCCAGTGAGGCTGCCCTGGCCCGCTGCGTAAACCCCCTCTTCATCCCAGGGAGCCCCCCTGTCTGCTCCAGCTTCTGATTATGCTCATCAGCCCCCAAGGAGCCCTTGAGTGTTTGTTCAGCAGTTGCCTGCGCTGGAATGGAAGCTTTGGGAGAGTGAGGTTTCACATCTACATGTTGGTAGTTGAGAACCAGATCCTTTGCCAGGGCTGTGGTGGGGCCCAGAGTCAAGAAACAGTTGTCAAATTGATTCTCTTCAAACTGACTCTTGGGTACAATTTCAGTCTATAAATCCCATAAATACCGGGTGTGGTGGGCAAGCCTGTAATCCCAGCATTCAGGAGGCTGAGGCAGGAGAATCACCATGCATTTAAGACCAGTTTGGGCTATGTAATGAGTTCAAAACCAGCTTGAATACACAGTAAGACCCTGTCTCAAAAATTATGCATATATGCCGGGCGTGGTGGCTCACGCCTGTAATCCCAGCACTCGGGAGGCAGAGGCAAAGGCAAGAGGTTTGCTGAGTTCGAGGCTTGCCTGGACTACATAGTGAGCTCAGAGCCAGCCTGAACTACAAAGTAAGACCCTGTCTCAAAAAAAAAAATTATGCATATAAGAATAAAAATCACAAATGATATTTTTTTATCTAGTATGAAGTAAATGTATATGTTCAAATGTACATGGGAACTCAAACCACCAACAGAAACATTTTGCTTTGTTTGGGCATTAAATAAAAGGAAATTGGTGTTATGGACTCTGCATGAAGTACCATCTCAGTGTAGCTTCATTTCATTTTGAGTTTGCATTTTCTTTGACTGTGCAGACTCAAGAGAATTATTTACCTCAGATCCACAGCTCCAAACTGTAACTGTTAAAAAAAAAAACCCTAAAACTTTTAATAGATGAATTGTATGGTACAGGGTTTATATCTCTACAAAGCTGTTAAAAACAAAACAAACCATTCTTTTTTCAACCCTTATCTCGGTGAACCAAGACTTCCTTTTGTTAAACAGAGCTGGAGGGAGATCTTTCATTACAGCCCAAGCCAAAATATCCCAGCCTGAGAAAGCCGGGTATGTGGGTGACCCCCACTGCTTTGACACCCAGTCTGCAGTCCATTTGTAAGTGTGCCCTTTTATTTCAGTTTTATTACAATTTTAATATGTGTTAAAACAAGAATTTGAACGCTAAAGTTAGAGAACCTTCCTTGAATTACCTCTGAAAAATGAGTTTCATGGAAGTGTTTGGAAACTGCTGGTCTTTGAATAACTTGGCATCTATTGGGTGCTGCCAACCATTTCCATGTATTCCTTGGGTCTCCCTCCCTTTCACTCACTGTAGGCGAGCGTGGCAGGGCAGGAATCCTGCCTTGCGCCAGACCCAGCACCCAGTTTATTCTTAGGCAGTGGGCTTGTTTTTTGTGTGTGTGTTTAATGAAACTGAACTAAATGCCTATCTTGATTGGAGACGAATGGGATCCTGATCACTCAATTCTTGTGCTTAAAAGGGGAGAAAAGGATCATTTTCTTCAACTCTCCCAAATTCACAGACAGGACAGACTTTGGGAACTCCTGGAAGGGTCAAAAGGACAGTATTTTAGGGAAGTGACAAGACATAGGAAAACAATGTCTGGCATCGAAAGAGAGAAAAACAGAGCAGGCAAGTGTGAGAAAAGACTGACCCAGCCAAGTCTGGTGTGGTCCTTGAGCTGAGAAAGGGTTTTCGGCAGTAGAGGTGGATGGATAGCCTACTTTAGGGGGAGGCTAGAGGATCTTTTGGCCATAAACCTCTGTTCTGATTGTAAGAAAGCAGAAGAGGCTGGAAGAACTCCTTCAGATCTTAGTTATCTTCACTGCCATAATCCTTCTTATTTTGAGGGAGGCTCACCCTAGTTTCCTTCAGTCCTCTAGTGAAAGGTAAAAAAAAGCCACATAATTTTTTTTTTTTTTAAGACAGGGTCTTGCTTTGTGTTCAGGCTGGTCCTGAGCTTACTATGTAGCCCAGGCAAGACTCAAGCTCAGCAATTCTCCTGCCTCTGCCTCCCAAGTGCTGGGATGACAGGAATGAGCCACCACACCTGGCACTGTGGTATGTGGTGCTGATTGCTGGTGGGCATGAGTCACCACACCCCGTATTATTGTATATGGTTATTGGGGATCAAACCAAGGACCTTGGGCTTGCTAGGCAGGCACTGGAACCACTGAGCTTTTAAATCTCTGGCCCTAAAAGACATATAATTTTTTTTTTTTTGAGACAGGGTCTCGCTTTGTAGTTCAGGCTGGCTCTGAGCTCAGTATGTAGCCCAGGCAAGTCTTGAACTCAGCAATCCTCCTGTCTCTGCCTCCCGAGTGCTGGAATGACAGGCGTGAGCCACCACACCCAGCACTGTGGTATGTGGCATTGATGGCTTGTGGGCGTGAGTCTCCACGCCCAGCATTGTATGTGGTTATTGGGGATTGAACTCAGGACCTTGCGCTTGCGAGGCAGGCGCTAGAACCACTGAGCTAACCCTCCGGCCCAAAAAAGACATATAATTTTTATGTTACAGAGTCATAATTAAAAATATCAGAACTCTCTGTGGTCAGTGCTGTTATGCTGCCAAAAGGGGAAACTGAGGGTGAGGAGGAGCAGAAGAGATTGTAACTCTGAATGCATGGGTGGAAAGCTGAGAGCTGGGACTCAGACAAGGCGGTCAGGCTCCAGAGCAGTTTGGGAAGGAGAGGAAGCTATCAAGGAGCAGCTAGGAAGAGAGAGGAAAGAGAAGCGAGATGTCGCCGGGCACGGAGCCAGCCAGAGAAAGAATGTGCAAGGTAAGGGCCAAAGAATGGGTGGATGGGGCTTGGGGACCAAGGAACCAAGAGCGGAGATGAGCACGGACAACGATTTCTCAGACTTGGCATCCTGAGAGCTCTCAGTGACCTTGTCAACTTCTCAACTATGGCTCTAGTTGACGTTTGTGGCCAAGTAATTGCAGGTTTAGGTTCTCGAGTGGGGTCCCTTGTTCTGCCCGCTACATGCAGGAGCACCACTCCCTGGATAGTGACAATGAAAAATGTGTCCGGACATTACTAAATGCCCCCGGGGGTCGAAAGCAAACCGGTCTGAGCACTACTGCTTTGCAGAGTGATGGGTGGAAACCAGGCTGGTGAAGAAGGAGGCCTAAGGAATGGAGGCCATGGGAAGAAAAATCGTCTTCATGGAGAAAAAAATGTCTTCACAGAGATTTGCAAAGAAGAGGAGGGAGCTAGGCTGGGGGTGGGGCCAAGGGAGATGGCTGTCAGCTTTAAACTTGCAAATGCTTTCTTGTTTTTTTTTGTTTTTTTTTTTTTTTTTGAGA
>PVIC010029454.1:0-13729 GCA_004025085.1 Thryonomys swinderianus
GCGCCTGCCTTGCAAGCGCAAGGACCTGAGTTCGATCCCCGGTTACCACATATAATGCTGGGCGTGGTGGCTCACGCCTGTAATCCCAGCACTCGGGAGGCAGAGACAGGAGGATTGCTGAGTTCGCGGCGGCTTGCCTGGGCACCATGGTGAGCTCAGGGCCAGCCTGAACTACAAAGCGAGACCCTGTCTCCAAAAAAGAAAAAAAAAAAAAAGAAAAAAAGATGATATAGTAAGTTTGAAGAGCAAGAAATTTTTGCCAAGACGGTTTAACATGGAGTAGGATGAAGCCCACAGCCTCAGCTCTGCACCCTTGCAGTTGGATGTCCTCTGAGAATCACTTCACTTCTCTGAAGTCTCCTTGTTTCTAATGAACACCTCAGACAGGTGTTTTAGGAGTTAAATAAGAAGAGCTAATTGTTAATATGCTACATAAACATCAGGGGTTAATATATAGTAATTACGGGGACTACTTAAGCTTTTCCCAGGTCTTTATACTATTGGCTCCCTTTGGGTTCAGGCATCTCCTACAGGTGTCTACGTACATCAGAAACACACCAGGAATAGCATCTGACTACTCTCTGTCATCTACCTCAGCAGTAGCTGGATAATGAGACAACAGAGAAGTATCACTAGGATTGTTCACTCTTACTACCTGCCCCTGGTCTCGGACATGGCCCTTTGAAGTCAGGAAGCCTCCTTTGGTGATGGAAGTCTCATAAAATATGTAGCCAAAGGACTGACCACTCTTTTCATCCACAGGCAGCTGCTCCATAGAAACTAGCTTGGAAGAGATGACCTGAAGTGGCAGAGACAGAAGCAACACTCACAAGTACAAGCTGGATAGACCCCCCGAAAACCCACTTCTCCAGTCTTACAAATGGAAGTATCAAAGGAAATGTGAAATAGTAATCATACTTAAGAGTGGCATGCAAATTGCTCCCTTTCATTTTCCAAACTAGCTAGCGAGCTATTCTATTCTAGAAGGAAAAGCAAAGTCAAAATAATGGAATGATTTTTGAGCACTCCTCATCAACTCATGGTAGAGTTTGAACAAGATCCATGAGACCCAAAATTCCAACCCAGTTATGCCAGTTTCCACATGGCTTTCTCTTCTTTCCCCCTTTGGCATGCCCCAGAGAGACCAGCCCAGCCCACAGTCTAATTTTCACCTCCTTCATAAACTGCATTTCAAGCACTGACCCAGAGTGCTCCATGGCTCTTCACCCCCATGTCTGCTGTACTTCTCCATCAAGGGTTCCAAAGTTGCTTCTAGGACAGCATCACCCAAATGTATGTGAGAAGCATCCCCAGGATGCTCTTTGTCCTTTAAAAAGTGCAACACCATCCATCCCATCAAAAAGAAAACATGGTGTATTCTCCCTTTGTTTTTCCTCTCCCTCTGCATCACATGATATGACAATCACTCATCATCTCTCTTAGAGAATGACCCTAAATATCTGCTTCACATACCTGCTCTTTGAGCTCAATTTTAGTAGATTTCTATTTGGTTTATCCAGCGTGGTCTCACTTTAATCTGTGCCTTACAGGGCTACCAAATGCTTCTGAAATGCAAAGGAAATTCAGAGGGCTTCTTGTAAATGTTGAAAAAAAATGTTCAAACTTCTCAGCATAAAAAGCAGCCCTTCAGAACTCTTCGAAATAGAGGAGACAGGTTTGTAGAGCATAGATTCTGGAGAATCCAGAGGATCCCAGAAACAAAGAAGATGCCAAAAGCTAAGAGAGTTGTGTCAAGAGGACAAAGACACTAACCTAAGGGGCTCCTGAGGTTCTGAGTCTCACAAAGAGACTGTGAGGGTAGGGGGTTTAGAAAAGTGGTAAAACATTTGTGGGGGGGGGGGCTACAAGAGGATAGAAACATGCTACAAGTATTCAGCTTTTATGAGTTTATAATCACAAAAAGAGCAACGAAAGCAAAACAACTTAAAGGTTGTCTTCCAAGGCTGCATAGGAATAAATTCATTTTCAAGATAAAATAAAAGAACTTCTGACTTTTCTGTATAAACCACTCTTCAGGATAGACAACTCATCAAGAAAAGTTCTTCTGTGTAGAAGAATTCAAATTAATAAACACAGAGGGAATCACAGAATTAGAATATCATTTTCAAGGCTTTTATTAAAATACTGGTTTAATTTACCAGTACAGGCTGATCTTGTTTCAACTAAACCTTAGTCTTCACTCCCTATCTTGAACAGGCTTATTTTAAAGCAGATCCCATACATCACAGAATTTCAACTACAAATAGTTCAATATTTACCTCAAGAGATTAAGACTTTAAAAACATCACCACAATAATAATAATAATAATCGTAAAAATTATAGTAATTTCCTTAATTCAGCGTTTTGGTGGGAAACGTTTAGCGACTGTCTTTTTAGAAGACAAAATCCTCTAAGTTGTAGCAGTTGCAATTTCTGTGGTATAAATATTCCCACAATGGTTCGCTTTAGTCCAAGAATTATCAATGGCTGTTAAAAACATTAGGGAGAAAGTTGATTGAAAAATTGAAAATGAATAGGTAAACTGACAGTACCTGAACTCTCCAGCAAATTATGAAATCAGAGAAACCAGCATTATGTGCCTAGGATACGATGCATAGAAAGCATAATAGAAAGCATAGAAAGTCTAATGAGAAGAAATAAAGAGACTGGAAGGTCACAAGTCTAGGAATCTGGAAGCTGCTCTTGCTGCTGAGTCACTGTCTAGGTCTGAACCTTCATCTGATATTTATGTGCTGTGTGACCTCATGGAGGTCATTTCATTGCATGCTACTTGAATTGCCTCATCGGCATCAGTCTGATATCTGCACATATAGGTGCTGACTAGGTGTGGCCAGTCACTGCTGCCATAGAGACACGGTCAGCAGGAGGCACAGTCGTGGGGTTTCCATAAGGGATTCTGTGGCATGGAGTAGGAAGGGTGAACAGTTGTAAAGACCAGGAGGAAGTGCTGTGTCCCAGGAGCTGCTGTTGGGATGGAGTGGAAGGTCCTTGTGGGACAGTGTCAGGAAGGGAGTGAGGCACCACACAGTGGAGGGCCTTTGTGGGTTGGCATCTGACATTTTCCTCTGGAGTTTTACAGTGGAGAGAATAGTAGGGACTCCACATTCCCATCATCTAGCCGGAACTTCAGTCCCTGGCTGATCTCGTTACACCTATGCTCTCTTTTCTCTCCCTACCCTGTACACGATTATTTAAAAGCAGATCCCACGCACTACAAAATTGCAGCTATAATATGTATGTTGAAAGATAAAGACTTTTAAAAAACTCAATAAAATCACGGTCACCTGGTATAGTTTGGATATGTGTCCCCTGTGGCTCATGTGTGGGGGTTTGGTCCTCAGTGCAGCAGCATTTAGAAGGGAGGTCTTGGGAGTGGTTGGATAGAGAGAGCTCTTGAGTCAGTAGTTGGTTCACAGCTGCTCATGGGCTTCTTAGGGCGAGCTGAACGGCCTGTCCTCAGAAGGTACCTTGACCCCTTCCTCTTGGGCCCTTTCTCTCTCTGTTTCCTGGCTGCCATGAGATGAGCAGCTTCCCCCTGCTGTGTTTTTCTGCCATATTTCTGCCCCCTCCATACACGCCTGGAAGCAAGTGGCCGTGGGCCAAGACTTCTGAAACCTTGAGGCCAACCAAATACTTGTTTCTCAGGTAGTTTGTCACAGCGATGGAGGCTAAAACATCTCTGTTAGTACGAGTAGTAATAAGAAGAATTTCTTTAGTGATGTACCAGGAAAAGTTTAGAAACTGCTTCTGTGGAAGAAAGATATCCTATTCATAGTGTTGGTGGTTTCTGTGGTGCAAGGATTCCCAAGGTGGGGAATTTCCAGCTGCTAACATGACACTGAACACAGAGTTGGGAATGGCTCTGGATGTGTGGATGTGGCTCTCAAATGCTAGCCCAGCCTGCTCTGGGCCTCATACATACCACATATCATTGATAGGTTTCTTAAGTGTCTTTCAATCTAGAGTTTTTCTTTATTTTATTTGTTGGAAAAGCTGGGCTGTTTGTATTAGAATTCCCTATGTCCTGGGTTTGGTTTTGTAGAATGGATCCCCATTTGTCAGGCAACTTGCCTCCATGGTCTCTGTATGTTACATAAGCCAATAGCTTTAAGTTAGGTCTACTTAAATGAGTTTGACTGCAAGAATACTTTATAGGTAATGCTGCTGTGTTGGGGGGAGAAAGGGAGAGAGGAAGGGAGGGAGGGAAAGAGAGAGAGGGATGGATGGGGAAGGGGGAGGGGAGGAGCAGGGGGAGGGAGAGGGAGGGAGGGAGATTGAATTCAGGACCCTTACACTGAACTACTTCCCTGGTCCTGTTTATTCAGATAAAGTCTCTGTAAGTCATTAAGTTGCCCAGGCTGGGCTTCATTTGGCAATCCTTCTGCCTCAGCCTCACAGAGGCTCCCTACTATTCTCTCCACTGTAAAACTCCAGAGGAAAATGTCAGATGCCAACCCACATAGGCCCTCCACTGTGTGGTGCCTCACTCCCTTCCTGACACTGTCCCACAAGGACCTTCCACTCCATCCCAACAGCAGCTCCTGGGACACAGCACTTCCTCCTGGTCTTTACAACTGTTCACCCTTCCTACTCCATGCCACAGAATCCCCTATGGAAACCCCACGACTGTGCCTCCTGCTGACCGTGTCTCTATGGCAGCAGTGACTGGCCACACCTAGTCAGCACCTATATGTGCAGATATCAGACTGATGCCGATGAGGTAATTCAAGTAGCATGCAATGAAATGACCTCCATGAGGTCACACAGCACATAAATATCAGATGAAGGTTCAGACCTAGACAGGGACTCAGGAGCAAGAGCAGCTTCCAGATTCCTAGACTTGTGACCTTCCAGTCTCTTTATTTCTTCTCATTAGACTGGGTTTTTCTAAAACAACATCTTGATAATATAGTTCCCAAACATTATTAATTTAGTGAATGTCACAGAAGTAAGTATGCAGTCTTCCTTCTAGACCAGGAGTTTTCAAACTGTATTCCTTGGAACCACAGGGCTAAGTTAGAAGTGACACCATCTTAGAGAAGGCCTGGCTGAGCCTTAGAGAGGAGGAGGAAAGACATTTCAGAGCAACTACCCTGATTTATGTTTCACATACTAAACCTAACATTAAGTTTAGAGAAAGAGTCCCTCTAGTAAAACAAATTTAAAAATCATTGTCTTAGATTCTGTTGGTGTACCTTTATCCTACCAACCTTCAGAAGGTAGGCAACCTGTTGCCAGTGAGGTTATGAAAAGGAAGTTCCCAACATTCTACAATATTTATACTATTCCTTCCAATTCAAATGTCTCATTTGTGTTTATATTCTAAGTGTCCTAGTCTAAATTGTAAAATTGGGACAAGACATTAACAGTTCTAAGGATTGCTTTTCATTCCCTATCATTTACTCCATGTCCTCTGAACTAAGCCTGTCATTCCTCTTTTTCCAAAAGCTCTCTCACATGTACACATGCCCAGGAAATGCTTACCTTCCCCAGGTAGGGCAGGATATCCCACAGGGATATGAATTGAAATTTCGTCACTGATGTATAGGCAACATTCAGCTTACGTGGTGGTGATACAGTTGTGGGGACCTCTACAATGAAAAGCAGGCCATTCATGGACACAGAGTAGCCTGCTGTCCCCCCAGCCATTGAGTGAGGGCTCAGCTGCAGGGCACAACTTCCAAACTGTGGGAAGAGTCAAGAAAGACTCACACCCATGAGCTCTGAGGCAGGGCCCTGCTCCCTTGGCAAAGGAGAAACACATCCGTCCCACCGCTGGGCTAGTAGCTCTCAACCTTGGCCCTCAGAATCCACCCGTCCCTTCCTAGAACATCTGGATTTTACAAGAGCCACCAATGACTCCCTGCTCAGCACAGACCAAGCAGTAGAGTCCCTTGCTGAGCCTCTCCAGGGAAGAAACTGCACCCCGATCATATGCAGTGACTGCTGATAAAATATAGGGGAAAACTAGACAGCACCCCAAGACCTCTCCTCCTCCTCCTCCTCCTCCTCCTCCTCCCTCTTTCTCCATTTCACAGGACACAGAAGACTTGGGCAGGTTGAGTCACCATTCACATTGAAGTCCTCCCTGAGTACCTGTAACAGAGTGAAGAAACTCTTGAAATACGACATACTCAGATGTATAGTCTCCATCCTCACTCAGCAGTGCTCCATAGTCTGAAAGGTACACAGAAACTCATAGTTTTCCCAAGAAAGCCTTGCTTTGGGTTCTTTTCCCAGAAGAGAGGAAAGCTTTTAATACAGAGCAAAAAGGGCCTAGACAACCATCTTAGGGAGGAAAAATGTGCATTTGATAAGAAAATCCCATGTCCCTAAACTAAGCTAGCACTGTCAAACTCAGGAAGGCTTTCAACATTGTTGTAGGCAAATTAGAGCAACCCACAAGGTCTCTTAACAAGCCCTGGGCTCGAGGTCTCTATCCAATGGTTCGTCCTTCCTTTCCCATTTCTAAGTGAACTCCTTTTATTGATTCACCCTTGATTTCCTACACAGTCTGCTAGAATTGTGCACTAGGGAAGACACATTCACAGAGACCCTCATGCTATCAGGAGTCCTAAAACAACTGCTTCCACAGGGAACATCTAATCCAAAAACCTGCACCACAGATGAATGAGATTAAGCTGTTCACTGCTCTCTTGCAAAGCCCCTGAAAGCCTAGATCCTAGTGGTGGATAAATTTTAGCACTGTCAACAACAACAACAAAAAAGAAATCCTCAATCCCCAGCACATATTCACAGGAAAGAAAAAAAACAAAGAGGAGCAGCGCCAGAGATTGTCTTCAGAAGCCCACCCTGAGAAGCCCTGGGCTTCAGTGATGGGTGGTCTTGGATGAAGATAATTCTGCAGGCAAGTACTTGCCATAGTTGGTGACTGCAGTGAATTTAACATCCAAAGACTCTGCTCCACCCATGAAGCCGAAGTTGGTGCCACCATGGAACATGTAGAAGTTGAGAGAGAATCTAATCTGGAACATCTCACGCACATTCTTCATTAGCACTGCACAGAAAAAGGAGATGCCAAGGACCGAATTAGCATTTGAGAGAACTCATAGCTCCTTGTTGGATTTTCATATCACCTACAGCAAAAACACTCATGCCCTGAAGTTGTGAGGCAGGCTGAAGATCTTTCTCAGGGCTAGAAGACTGGAGGAGCTAGTTTTTCGCAGACTCACATCCAAAACCTAGTCATTTGTTACTTTTTCCTCTGGGTTTCACTTTGGAGAGTTATTTTCCAGCACATAAATGGACCTAGCAAGTACTTTTTGTACCTTTTCCTGTAGGTTTATATGTGGTCCATTTAGTGCTCCTAAGGCACTTGCTAACTTCTAACTCTTCCTGCTCTGACATCGAACCTTCAAACTTTTTTTATGGTACTGAACACAGGGTCTTTGTACTACAAAGCTACCTCCTTGAAATTATATTATTTGTATTTTGAGGCAGAGTCTCACTAGCTTGCCCAGGCTGGGCTCAAACCTAGAATCTTCCTGCTTCAGTCTCCCAAAGGGCTGGGATTACAGGCATGTGCCACCACACTCATCTGCAAAGTCCTTTTTAATGATTATCAATTGTCCAGGGAGGACCACAGGTTCAAAATCAGCTAATCTGGGGCTAGATAACTTTTCTACTTCTTCCCAACACATTTTCATTCAGTCCCCCTATTTGACAGAACAACCCATTCTAATTTTGTTTTGTAGCCTCAGTAAAATATAATTACAATGACAGCAGTTGAAATGTAAATTCTGGGTACAATGACCTCTGGGTGTTCACTAGCCCTGGTCACCTGACCCCCATGGGGATGTGTGAGGTGTCCATGTGATCACGGGGATGTGTGTGTAGCTTTGACATCTGGGAACTTTTTCCGTAAGTCTCCAGTGCTAAACAGTAGGAAGAAACAGGCTGGTGCTCTGGTGCTGCACGTGTCCCCAAGACAGGAACCGACAGGACTCACTGTGTGCATCAAGATCATGGCGGATGTGACCTCACACATCAAAGCCACTCGCTGTATACAGCATCATCAGCACAGGGCTGGCACCCTAGAAAAACCAGGGAGCGATTCAGGAAACTATCATGCAATTCACAAGCCCTGACCGGTTTAGGAGGGAGGATTGAAGTCTAGGCCTCAGCGCCCGCTCTACACCTCAATGCGTCCTAGCCTGGCTCACAAACTCTCTTCCCTCTCATCCTCACACCACTGTTCTGTTCTTGTTACTCCTCTTGTAATTTCACAGGTCTTCTTGCTCAAGCTGTGGTAAAATAACAGCCATTTCAACACTGTCCTTTCTAAAACGTTCCATGACAAAATCCAGAAAATCTCATTCTTTTAGCCACAGTGCTTAAATGTTACTATGTTCTAATAGAAACACATGCAGTCCTGATAACCTAAGGATAATTTGTAAGTGTGGTATGCCACATTTTTAGAAACCACATAATATCAGCATTTAAATAAGGCAACAAAGCAGTAGCTATAACCCTTTTTAAAAAATAAGCCTTGGTCAATTTGAAAGATTAACAATGAATTTCTGAAAAATCAAAAGAAAGGGAAAGTAAATGTCTCCCCAGTACATAAGAACCCCTTGCTGGAGTTTGCATTTTAAATCTGTGGAACAAAATGGATCAGATTTCAAAGGCAATTAATAGTAGTGGCACAAGTGCTTGTACAACTGTTTGGCACCATCTAAAATAACAGTAAGCAGCCCACTGAAGACTATCATGCAATTACAGTTGGATTTCTACTCCTCTTCTCAGACTGCCCACTTCTATCAGAAAACAAAAAATACCCATGCACCCTCTGGTCCTACTGAGGAAACTCAAAGGAACTAGGTCTTTCAATACTCAGACCACAGCAGAAGAGTTCTTTCCCCTTAACACAGGGGTGGCAAAGAGCACTAGCAGGTACCAATTTCTTGGAGCAGGAGGAGAGATCTCTTTTAGGAACTATATCTTCCCAGTCCTTTCTAACCTGCCATGTTCATTCTTTTTATTGCTAAACATGTTTGCTAATTATGACTGTATTTATATCCAGAGAATATCCCCTGTTCTCGGCCTCTTTTCTCCTTGCTGAGACACAATACCTGACACTTGATATTTAAAGGAGAGGCTCACAACTGAGACTGCTCACAATTTCACAAGTTCACCATGTTCTGCAGGTTTAAACACAGAAATGGGGAGGCAAAGGGGCCTGGGCAGAGGGCAGCCATTTACAGGAGGGCAGCCGGAAGCACAAAAAGAAGGGAGGAGCCGGAAAGAGAGACCGGCCTTCAGGCCACTCCCCAGAGACGCGCCTCTTACCACACCACATTCACAATGGGGTCACTTTCCACGGCCCTCCCGGGAGCTGGAGACCTGAGCACGTTCCTGATCTGGCCCCAGCACCACCTCTGTCATCTTACTCCACATGACGCCACGGGCTTTCTCTTATTAATGTGCCTTTTTACTACATAACTTGTTTATCCAGAAAAATTGTAGGTTTGGATCGAAAAGATAAACTATCAGGTAGATCCTAAAACATGCTTTGTAATTTGAGTAATATCTGAAAACCTAAGACTTTATTATATTGTCCACTGGAAACTCTCTCACTGCTGGCACTAAGAACTTTACAATGGTGTTTCTGACATAAATCACAGCGCACAATACACAGGTGTCTCAAAACAGTAAGTCATAAAGCATGTTTCTTACATGTTAGTTGTAAGTCATGTTTCTTACATGTTAGTTGGTTCTTTTTTTTAATTGAATTCTTTTTTTTTTTTTTTTTTTGAGACAGGGTCTCGCTTTTGTAGTTCAGGCTGGCCCTGAGCTCACTATGGAGCCCAGGCAAGCTGCCGCAAACTCAGCAATCCTCCTGTCTCTGCCTCCTGAGTGCTGGGATTACAGGCGTGAGCCACCATGCCCGGCATTGTGGTATGCGGTGTTGATTGTTGGTGGGCATGAGTCTCCACGCCCAGCATTGTATGTGGTTACCGGGGATCGAACTCAGGACCTTGCGCTTGCGAGGCAGGCGCCGGAACCACTGAGCTAACCCTCCGGCCCTTTAATTGAATTCTTTATTGGTACAATTTATATACATCTCACAATCACACATAACATTGGGGAATTTGTAACAATATATGACACCATCAATTCTCATTTTTACCCATATCCCCACCCACCCACACTTCCCCACCCCCTATATACATGCTCTTTTATTTTCTTTCAGAATCATATTTATTCCTTCCCCTCATTACATCCCCACACCAAATTTCCTTTGGAAATTTCCCATTCTACAAAGACTGTCATACTTTCTAGAGCTCATTTGCATCTACAGGTGCTCATATCAATGAGAAGATCTGGTATTTGCCTATCTGTGATCTACTGATTTCACTCATTAGCATGTCCTCCAGGTATATCCATTTGCACATAAATGAATCAATCTTGTCATTCTTTATGGCAGAATAATACTCCATTTTATATACATCTTCTTTATCCAGTCTCCAGTTGATGGACATTTGGGTTGTTTCCAAGATTGAGCTATCACAAACTGAGCTGCTATGAACAAGGGTGTACATCTGTCTTTCCAATGTGATTTTTTAAATTCTTTTGGGTATATTCCTAGCAGGGGGATAGCAGGGTCAAATGGGACCCCTAGTCCTAGTTTTCTAGTTGGTTCATTTTTATAGCAAATTGAAAATTGTGAGGAAATGAAAGGAATGTCTAATGGCACAATAAACACAGAACAAATGCCTAACACATACGTTACTTAGCGGAAAATGTCTCTTTTTTGCATCACTCTACAAAAGCCTCTAATGAGATGTTTCCCCAGATAGTATGTAATTATTTAACTTTCCTGGAAAAATATGAAAATTTGACTTATTAAATGTTGTTGAACAAAAAGTTAGATTATTACAAGTGCTTTTAAAAAATTTCCTCTAGTATTTTTTTTTTTTTGAGACAGGGTCTTGCTGTGTAGTTCAGGCTGGCCCTGAGCTCACTATGTAGCCCAGGCAAGCCTCGAACTCAGCAATCCTCCTGCCTCTGCCTCCCGAGTGCTGGGATGACAGGCGTGAGCCACCACGCCCAGCTCCTCTAGTATTTTTTGACTTTTAACATATCTGGTGTTCTGAGATGCACATCTATAGAAGAGGACTAGGAACACATTAGGACTAGTATCTAGATGACACAACACACTTGGTGATTTCCAAAGATCAGTCTTAAAATATGGTTCACTTAGCACATCCTTAATAATATACAGGATTAAAAAATCAATAGACATAAAACAACTTGCAGCCAGGCATGCTGGCCCACACCTGTAATCCCAGCACGTGGCAGGCTGAGGCAGGAGGATTAACACAGATTCAAGATCAGCCTGGGTTACTAGTGAGTTCTAGGGCACCTGCCCTAGTGGTTCTGGCACCTGCCTAGCAAGCGCAAGGTCCCTGGTTAGATCCCTAGTAACCACATAGAACAAACCAGGTGTGGTGACTCACACCCACCAGTTATCAGTACCACATACCACAGTGCCAGGCATGGTGGCTCATGCCTGTAATCCCAGCATTCGAGAGACAGAGGCAGGAGGATTGCTGAGTTTGAGGCTTGCCTGTGCTACATAGTGATCTCAGGGCCAGCCTGAACTACAAAGAGAGACCCCATCAAAAAAATCTTTTGTCAAGAAACTCATACATTCTAGAGTCCTAGGGAAAGGCCACTAAATGCAAAAAGTGAAGTTTCTCTTCATTTGACTAGTTACATGCCTTCACCCTTACAACCTAACGTGGGCTTTGTGGCTCATTCATAGAGCCTTTGTGGAAGGAAAGCACATACAGAGCTCGCTGGTTTCAGTTCCAAAAACTATTTCCAGCACTCTTTGTTCTGCTAACAGCACTCCAGGGCTCTGTCCTCTGGCCCTCGGTGCTACTCTCCACTGGCCGGCCCACTAAGCTGGTCTCTCTGTCAGATAGCCAAAGCCCTCAGTCTGGCAGTGTGATGCTCATGCTGTGGATGCTGGCATCAGTGGGATAAAGCAGCAAGCAGTGAGGCATCCACGACGACCTCAACAGGTGCAGCATGTCAGGGAAGCCTCTAGCCACATGCTCTGTCTGCTCCCGTGAAGTGTCCTTGGAAACAGCCCAATAACCATGTGTCTTCAGTGAGGCTTTTCTTGCATGACCAGGATAGAGGTCCAAATGGCATTAAAAATTTTCCACAAATGAATACGGCAGTGTTGAGACCCATTAAAGCAAATAACGTAAGTCCAGGGTTTGCAAACATCTCTAATGCCCACCCTTCCCTTTGCCACTTGTCTCCTCTATCTCAGCCTCTTCCCAGACCCTGGGGATGACTGAACTCTGTGCAGGGTGGACTCTGTAGCCAGCTCTTCTGATTCTGCTGCTTCTAGCAGCCCTGGTCAATCCATCCACTGTGCCCAGCTTATGCCCATCTGCATTTAGACCTGTGCCTTCCAGTGCCTGCTCCCAGCTCCTCAGACAATGGCAATTTGGTCTGCTACAAATTCTTGGCCCTGTCTTTATATTTCTCCCTGGAAATCTTCATCTCTACTTTTTTTTTTTTTTTTTTTTTAGACAGGGTCTTGCTTTGTAGCTCAGGCTGGCCCTGAGCTCACTATGTAGCCCAGGGAAACTTCAAACTCAGCAGTCCTCCTGCCTCTGTCTCCCAAATGCTGGAATTACAGGCATGAGCCACTATGCTCAAACTGTGGTGTGTGGTACTGATTGCTGGTGAGCATGAGTCACCATGCCCAGTATTGTTGTATGTGGTTACCAGGGATCTTGCGTTTGTGAGGCAAGCACTGGAACTACTGAGCTAAATCTCCAGCCCCCTCTTTATCTTTACTTTTTTTTAAACTTTTACTGAAATCAAAAATAATGTTTTTGACCTTTTAAAGTTAATTAATCTGTAGTCCCAGGCTACAAACACATAGCAGCCTGAGCAGAAGAAAAAAAGAATAAAGTACTTCCAAGTGTTATCATCAAAATGAAAAAATATGTTAATAGATTGCCATCAATAAAGCCTGCGTTTTTCAAAGCTGCTGGCAATAGACATCACAGATCAGGGAGCCTGAGGTCCACTGTTCCCAGACTCTTCCCCATAGCAGCTGATACACTGGCTCTGCTCCCTTCTGCATTTTGACCCTCCTGCTTGACTGCTTTCATGTTTATTAATATTTCACTGGTGTGGCAGGGTCAAACTCAAGACCTCCTGCACGCTGAGTCCTCCACCACTGAACTGAATCCTTACCCCTTGTTTTGATTTCCATGTGGGGACACCACTGTTAATTACTCCCTGCTGATTCCTAGGCCCCCGGCTTGCCGCACAGTCTCACCTGGACCCTTGATAAACACTGGGTCGTCTTCTCTTGAGAGAGTAATGATCAGAATGGAGATGGCCATGGCCCTGGCTGTGAACAAGCTTGATGTGCCCTGACTAGGGGCATCTTGGACTGATCATCAGAGCAGATTCAGAGCTTGCAAAACACCTGACTCCAAATAAATCAAAGAAGTGCTGACTTCGGCTATCCCAATCTAGAACCTCTAATTCCTCATCTAGTGCAAGTTATAGCTCCTCGTAACTGTGAGTGTGAAGAGCATTCTCATTAGTGAAAAACACAATGCAAACTCAGGGCTTGAAAACTCTGCTTTGTCCCTATATTTAGTTACAACTAAAAATTGTATTTCTTTTTTAAAAAAATTTTGTTCA
>PVIC010029455.1:0-22530 GCA_004025085.1 Thryonomys swinderianus
CTACCCACTCCCCCCTCCTCCCCCCTTATACATGCTCTTTTATTTTCTTTCTGTATCATATTTATTCCTTCCCCTCATCATATTCCCACACCAAGTTTCCCATAGAAATATTCCACATCTGCTCTCCAAAACGGAGGAACAGGTAAGGATTATCCCACCTGACGATTAGATGTCTGTTTTAGTTGACTTTCTGATCTCTGGGACAAAATACTGGATGCCTTCAATTCAAAGGAAGAAAGGGTTATTTTGGCTCACATTTTCAGTGGTTTCAGTCCATGGTAGCTGGCTCCAAGACAGAAAAAGCATGACAGAAAGGCATGGTGCCAAAAACCTGTGAATTTCATGGTGGCCGAGAAGCAGGGAGGGGAGGGAGGAGTCAGGTCATGTTCCCTGTGACTCACCCCTTCCAATAAGGTCTCACCTCGGATGCAGCCCCATCTGTGAATACGTGAGAGGTTTGGAGAATATTTCACATTCAAACCATAAAAATCCTGGAAGAGGCAAAAAGCAGATTGCCTCCATGTTCTCTGGAAAGTGTTTGGCTCTGTTGACATTTTATTCTCTGCAATGAAATTGATTTGAGGCTGTGGCTTCTAGAATTATTAAAAATATTTGTTGTTTTAAGTCACCAAATTTGTAGTAATTTGTTATAGCAGCTGCAGGAGATTGATATTACTCTAAGGGGGTATTTTTTTTAAATTGAAGTTCATTCAGGAAGAACTTATATGTAATAAAATTTCTTTCTAGGTGTACAGCTCAATGAACCATGATCAGAATAAACATTCGTGTAACTAACACTGCGATAAAGACCTAGAATAAAAAAATATTTCCATCCTCTTTGAAATTAATCTTTTCCACCCATTCCATTTCCCAGTAACTCCTGATTAGATTTCTGCCTCTGGAGTTTGTATTTTCTAGATGTTGTGGAAATAGAATCATGGGCGTTCCTTGTTTAACAATCCAGCTGCAGTCCTATGAATAGGTTCTTAAATGCATTGATTACTAAATGAGGAACTGTATATAGTGTGTAAATTACAAGATTCAGAACAGACATGATCCAAGAAAACTCCAACTTGATGACTTTGCTTTTGTTTGCACAACCCTCACATGTATTAATGTACAGCATAAGACCACAGTACTGTACTATATGGTACAATGAAAATTATAGTACTGTATAAACATGCTGTACAAAAAAATTGAGGTTCTATAAACTGTACCGAAAAGATGAGTTGTTTGAGCAGTAGGTTGTAACTATCTCCAACATAAATCCAAATGGTTGTTAAAGAAGTGGCTCTTTAAATGAGAATATCTGTATCGGGCATCATGTTATTAAAATACTTCAGTGAAAATGACTTGTTTTTCTTAAGAACCGATGCTGTCTGATAGCCATTAAAACAAAATAACAGCCACCAACAAATCATCACATGAGCTGGGTTCAGACCATATGGATCTCTCACATGTTAGAAAAGGCAGGGATGAGGGTCATTCAGAAAATCAAGGATGTCTTATAGTGATAGAAAGTGCTCATCAATAACCACAATCATAAAACACAGGCAATCCAGATACGATCTTTAACAAATCAATATAGTGTCTATGCTTGTATTTCCTGGCACTGTAGCTGCTTCTGTGAATTCTTCAAGGTTACATTGATCTTACAGTTGCTGTTACCATAAGCTGGGTTTGAAATTTGCAATTTGGGATCATTAATAAGGAGCTTCTGGAGGTCACTGCAAGGACCCAGTAAGACTAAAATGTTTTTTAAAAGATATCACAGATCCATGAACCCGTTTAACTCTGGAAAGTCACTGCGACTGCCAAAAATTCTTAACAGTGAAACTGGCATCAGTGGAGCCCTTGCTCTGTCCGCCTCTGCAGTAAATACCTTGGAGGATAAAAGATGGAGTATGTACTAAAGGAACTTACTAGCCAGGAGCTTAAGACACAAATTAAGCACATAATCATGGAGCCAAGAATAACAGGGACAATTGCTTCCTGTGGTTTGGATGTAGATATATAAGAGAAAATAGGTGCATCGTATGATATGAGACATGTTTTATGTAATAAAAGCTTCAAAGATAATATCACTTCTAAAGAGTGTGTTTATATCTGAGAGTGTATTTAACTCCAAATGAATCAGTTTTATTATCACTTGAAGATCTATTGGGAGCAAATAACACTTAAAGTAAGTCCAACCAAGAGGACACTGATGAGTTTTTCTGGCCCTTTGGCACTGCTGTGATCCTTATGTCAAGATGCCTATGCGATCAGCAGATCTGGTAAGACTGAGCTGCAAATCCCTCCTGCCTGCATCAAACAAGCAAACCATACACAGGTACTTTCTGGATATTGAGGTTGCTTTTTTACCACCATGTCCAAAAAATGTCAGGTAGCTTGTTATTCCGTGGTATTAGACATTTTTTAAAAAATACATATTTTGAAAACATTTGTCTTTTCATGAATGCTGTGTTTATTTTCCCAATATCATTAGTGAGTATGCCTAAAATAAAATGGTGTGCAGACATGACTCGTTGAATGACCAGTCAGTTCCTGTAACTAGAATATTATGAATTGCTTGCTAAATGAGGAACTGTATGTGATATGCACAAAATTCAGAATAAGATGGTCAAAAGAAACTTTTACCTGATGACTTTGCTTTTATTTGTACAGTCCACACAAAAATTACAGTACTGTATCAAAATTATAGTACTATGTCAAAAATTACAGTACTGTATCAAAAATTATAATACTTATCAACAGCTTACCGTACAAATTAACATTGAGGCTCTTCCAAGAAGACACTATATTGAATTGTACAAAAACAAAAGATGGGTCATAAGTCTGAACAGTGTGCCTCAGTTCTAAGTCCAAACTTAAGAGCTGTTAAATAGGTAGGTCATGACATGAATATCTGTAAATAATATGTAGCTTTAGAGTTCAGAAATATAACAGGGACCTTGTGGGGGCAGGAGACAGAATTATAGGGATTCTGATTAATTCATGACTTATTAAAATAGATATATGGCTTTTCTTCCATCTTCCCATGTCAAAAATTTATGGTTGGTGCCCTCCCCTTAAGACCCTACTCTACACTGTAAAGACCAAACACATGGATTGTTCCAGCTGATTGTAATTATCAACTTGACAGGACCAGGGGACTCCTGGAGAGGTGACAGGATAGTGCTGGGGCGATGCTCATCAGCAGTTTAATCCAATGTAAACATCTGGAGGTGGTGTTTGGAGAGGGGCCCAGCTGGAGGTGGGTCACCGAAGCCCACCTTTGGAGGGTGTATTTCTAGCTGGTCCTTGGCCCTGTGCCCTGCTTCCTGGTCGCCATGAGGTGAGTGGCTTTGCTCCAGCATGGCCTTTGATCATGGTGTTTTTGTTTTGGAGCCAAATTGTGAGCCCCCCCCAAAAAAAATCTCCAAAAAAACCCTCAAAGGACTTTGAGGGTGTCAGATACTTGCTCCCAGAAGCTGGAAAGCTGATACACTATGCCAGCCGGAGATAGGGCACCAGGTTGCCTCCAGAGGCTAAGAATAACTGCTGATTTCATACTTAGGACTCAGTGGAAAGTTACCACACCTTGCCCACCTTGGCAACTTGATAAAAATTGGACCCTTCCCTTTGCTACAGGGGGCAGGCTGATTGCTCTCCACAGCCCTGCTACCCACTTCTTTATCTTCTTACGCCTGCTCTAAAGCTTTTGCCTGTGATTTCATGCTAGTAACCTCTGTTTTAACTTCTCTTATCACCAAAGCAAGGTCCTGTGCATATCTTGTGTCAGTTTTACTATTTTGTTGAACTTTTTTTTTTTTTTTTTTTTTTTTGAGACAGGGTCTCGCTTTCTAGTTCAGGCTGGCCCTGAGCTCACTATATAGCTCAGGCGAGCCTGGAACTCAGCAATCCTCCTGCCTCTGCCTCCCAAGCGCTGGATTACAGGTGTGAGCCACCACACCTAGCACTGTGGTATGTGGTACTGATTGCTGGTGGGCGTGAGTCACCGCACCCGGTATTGTATGTGGTTACCGGGGACCAAACCAGGGACCTTGTGTTTGCCAGGTAGGTGCCGGAACCACTGAGCTAAATCTCCGGCCCCTGTGGATCTTCCTTTTAAAAAATTTTGGATCCATTTATCAAGTATAGTTGAGATTTTTTTCAACTAATGTTTTATTTTATATTCTTATTTTTGTTTTCAATTTTTATTTAAATTATTTTTCAGTCAAAAACTTTTCAATTTCTATTTCTAATAAAATTTAGTTTTCCTTGGCACTTGAAACACATCATCTTACTGATGACTTGCTTTCATAACTTCTCCTGAGAAGCCAGATGTGTCATTGTTATGGGGCCTTTTGTGGAGACTGTGTTCCCTCCCCACCTGACCACTTTGAAGTATTTTGGTCTCCGTTTTCAGCACTTTTTTGGAGACTGTGTCTTGCTCCGTCGTCCAGCTCTGCCTCTAGTGCACAATCATCTAGCCCAAGTGCTAGAACTGCAGGCGTGCACACCATGCCTAGCCTTAGTTTTCAACACTTCTCATGGTTGATGTAAGGATTTGATTTTCTTTTCAGGATGTGATTTGATTCATTGTTTTAGTTAGATAAAAATTTTAGCCTTTTCAAATACTCTGTATCTTGCACTTTTGTCTCTTTCTAGAATGCTAAGTAGGCACACAGGAAACATTATCTTGTGTTCTATCAGGCTTTTATACTCTTCTGGATTATGTGACTGCTTCCTTCTGCATAAATCTGTTCTACCGACTTATCTTGCAGTTGCTAATCCTTTTCTTAGGTGCCTGTAATTTTTAATCTAATTGGGAATTCGGCCAACTTGCAAATGAGCTCCGGTCTTCTCTAGGGCTTGTCTATTCTTAGACTTTCCTCACCTCCAAGATGGAAAACCTGGTCATATTTTTGTTAAGTTGTAAACTCCAATTTAATTTTCCAAGTTCTGTGGACATCTAAAAGTTCTACTTAATCTCTTACCCTTTGTTTTTTTTTTTTTTGCTTCTATTTCCCATCAGCTAATAATTTTCAATTCTGACTAAAACTTATACTTTATAGGATTGAATCAAATTATTTTTATGATGATGTAGTTATGCTATCTCTGGATTCTCTGTGAACTTTTTCTACTGCCTCTTGTGTCTGCTGATTTCTTTTATGTTGCCTTGTCTTGTGGGATGGCTAGTTATTTTTAGATTAAGTATCAGACTTTGTTTTAAAATTATTTTAAGGGTCATGTAAGGATGTAGTAGATGTCCTCTTCGTCCAGAAAGGATTGTGTTTTGCTTCTAAGGAGTTTATGGAACAAAGAGGTAATTTGAAATTTGAGTTTCATTCCTGCGAATGAATCACCTTCTAATTTATCTGTGTTTATAGGTTGAAGCCCTTTAGAATTCTGACAGAAAGTGTAAGAATTTGAGCTTCTATCTCTTGGCAGGCCTTGAATATCCCTCTTTCCCTGCAGGCCTGTAAGCCTACCAAAGGGCCACTAAATCTCCTAGACACACATTCTGGAATTGTTAAGTGTCTCTAAGTAAAAGGAGTGTCCAATTCCATGTTACCTCTGCATTTATAACTTGTGATGCATCTTAGTCCAATAATTCTTTACTGTTCTTTTCGCTTGTCACCACCTTAGGTGTAAAGTTTTATACATTTATTTGTTTAGACAGATTCTTACTGTGATGCCTAGGGTGGCTTTGAACTCACGACTTCCCACCTCAGCTTCCAGAATGCTGGAATTACAGATACCACCATGCATGACTAAAACTTTTTTTAAAATTCTGCTTTATAGATGTTTTCAGTAGAAAAATATCTGGTTTTATTTAGTCCTATGGTACTCGGTACTTTTAGGTACTCACTTTCTTGAGTATATTGTCATTTTTATTATTTTTTATTTTCGATTTTTTTATGGCACTGGAGATTGCACTGGGGACCTTGCACTTATGAGGCAGGCACGGTGCCACTGAGCTAAATGTCTAGCCTCTATATTGTCATTTAAAAAAAAGTTTTCTTATTTCCTGAATTATTTCTAATTCATTTTCTCTTAAACTGTTATTTTACAAGGTTTTACTTAAGTGTCTAATAAGTCCTTTGTTTTCTCTAAAACTGTCTTTTAAAGAAAAGACACTAAATGCTGATTGGAAGAGGAGTCTGCAAGAGAGAAGAGGAGGAAAGGAGAGAAATGCTGTTAGTGAACTTATGGATCAGAAGTAACCTCACTGTTGCCTGCAGGAGACATCAAAATGTCAGTGAATATAGATTATTTTGTTTTGTGTAGAGTTGTGGACTTAGCTGTTAGTGTCCTACTCAGTTTAATGACTTTTCACTATTTCTTTTAATACTAAAGCCAGTGCTTTGCCATTTCCTTGAATTATTCCTTGACTTTAGTGTACAGAGTCCAGCTCAATTTCAAGTGACCATCTCTGGCCTAAATAGCTACGATCAGAGAACCTGGTCATATGTACATAGAATTTCTACCTTTGCTTTGAGGTGAATGCATTTTTCCAAGAGGCTACTGCATGAGAAGATATCATGGGTATATACCTCTTTAAGCTCATTCCTACTTCTTGACTTGTTTCTCTTGAAGCGCTTTTGGAGTTCTAAAACATTTTATATTTCTATAGAACCCCATTCCTCTTGTCTTGGGTGAGTGGGAAAGAATCAAGCTTTCTTGGCTAGTCAGCTTCTTCTCCACAAGGACCTAAAGGTTTTCTGAAGGCCCTCTTGGTACGTATTTAAGATTTGTTCAGCGATTGTTACAACTGGAATTTCTCAAAACAGCTTCATCTACTGGGTGTGCAGGAACAATAGAGTCAAGGTAAAAACTTCCTTCATTTCTATTAGTGGATTCTGTCAGTCCCAAATTTACATGGGAAGCCTGGGATGACTGAAATCCTTGTATTTCTGCATGATTCCTTGGGCACCTTGATGGACAGAATAAGACAGAATAAACGTTGCAGTCAAGAGAATCTTCGGTTGAGCCAGAAACACTTGCTGTATGACCTGTTGTTCAAACTTGGAGCTTCTGTTTCTCCATTTGTAAAAAAGGGAAATAATAGGCTTTGATCAGTCATACTCTGGGGTAATAGTAACATGTCAAACACACAATTTGTTCCTCTGCCTCCTCCCTCTCATGTAACTCCAGTGGCCTGAAAACATTTTCAAACTTTCACCTTCGTGGATAGTGGGGCTACCTCCCCACTCCCGTCTGCTGGAGAGTGCTAATGTGTCTGGGGAACCCGGCACTCCATGACATGGAAGTTCTTTGGGGTGATACCACTGGAGTCTCATCGGTCTAAGAGGGAAAGTGGGTGGTCTGAGGGAAGGACAAGGAGGCACAGCATCTTGGAGAAAAAGAAAATTAAGAGCCAGTTTGTCAAATGTGAGAGGCTCAGTTGTACACAGGTTGGACTGAAATTTGAAAAATCACTCTGGCGTGAGCTTGGAAGCGAGGTTAAGAGAAAGAATCTGGAGAAATTCCCAGAACCACTAGGTTTGCTCTTCTCTTCCAGCAGGGTGTGGCTGGAGGGTTGAAGATAGCCTGATGGTTTTTATTTTTTGTATTTCTACTTATTTTAGTATACATCTCAGCCTTTACAAGAAATAAAAAGTAAACCATCTTTCTCCCTCTCCTTTAAACTCTGGTTTTAGGCATAATATACATACAATACGTTTTTACATAAAATATACATACAATACATTTTTAATAACAAGATCAGTCTGTTTCTATATTTAATAGTATGTTTTGAAGCATTGGGAGTATAGCTCAGTGACAGAGGATTTGCCTGGTATGTGTGAGGCCCTACATTTGATGTCCAGGGTTGCAAACGTGTGTTTGTGTATGGGGGAGGGGGGAGTGGAGCAGGGAAGGGAGGTGAGGAATGATGGGGTGGGAGGAAGGTATCTCTATATCTACATGTATATGAGATTCAGCAAATATTATGCACTATTTTAGATGATAGAGTTGTAGGGACCAAAACAGAATTCCCTTTTCTAAAGATGCTGTCATACTGCCAAACACAGGTGCATATCATTAAAAAAGTGACATCTATTTTACCCTATTGAAAACATCCATTTTATCTGAGTCTTGCCTTTTTTATTTTTAAATATTCTCTGTGAAACAGTTTAAACTTTTTTCTTCTATTATCAGTGCTTTTCTGTGTTTTATCTGGAAAAAAAGCCTTTGCCTGTCCTACAGTAATTTTTTGTTTTAGCAGCACAGTGATCAAGTCTTTAAGTTCTAGAATTCTCTTGTAATGGTCTAGTTGAAGTTAGGTCAATCTCTTGATTAATGTGGAGCGCAATCTGAATCAGAGACTATTCTAGAGTTAGGCAGTCAAAAGAAAAAAAAAAAAAAAAAAAAAAAGGACCTGGGGCTGGAGATCTAGCTTAAATGGTACTGGACCTGTCTTGAAAATACAAGGGCCCAAGTTTAATCCCCAGTACTGGAAAAAAAAAAAAAAAAGGCAGTCAAAGGATTTTTGCTTGAACTGGTATGTGAAAAGCTCTTTAGCTTCTTGGGTGGTGGATAGGGGGGTGTTTGAGATTATAAGCCTAGAATTAACAATGGGTTTCACGTTTGTCCATTCTTCATTGCTATAACAGAATAGGCTAACTTGATAAAGAAAAGGAGATTTTTGGGCCGGAGGGTTAGCTCAGTGGTTCTGGTGCCTGCCTCGCAAGTGCAAGGTCCTGAGTTCGATCCCCGGTAACCACAGATAATGCTGGGTGTGGAGACTCACGCCCACCAACAATCAACACCGCATACCACAATGCCACACGTGGTGGCTCAGGCCTGTAATCCCAGCACTCGGGAGGCAGAGACAGGAGGATTGCTGAGTTTGCGGCAGCTTGCCTGGGCACCATAGTGAGCTCAGGGCCAGCCTGAACTACAAAGTGAGACCCTGTCTCAAAAAAAAAAAAAGGAGATTTTTGTAGCTTAGTATGGCTAAAACTCTGTCAGTGACCCCCAATCCTTGTCACATGGCAGACAGCAGTGGTGGGAGGAGGAAGAAATGTTATTCTGAACAGGAAGCCAGAGCCTATGAGCTCCCACAATCCCAAGACATGCTCCCAATGACCTATGACCTCTCCCTGAGCCCCCAACTCTTAAATATCCCACAGTACCTCCTAATACCACCCCTCTGGGGTCTTATCTTCCCAGCTCATGAGTTCTGGAGGATGAAGCACATTCAAACCACAGCAGTCATTTTTGCCACCTGGGAAGGAAGCTGATACAGATGAAGGTAGGGATATCCAATTTTTTTTTTTTTTTGAGACAGGGTCTCGCTTTGTAGTTCAGGCTGGCCCTGAGCTCACTATGGTGCCCAGGCAAGCCTCGAACTCAGCAATCCTCCTGTCTCTGCCTCCCAAGTGCTGGGATTATAGGCGTGAGCCACCACGCCTGGCTGGGATATCCAATTTTTTAAAAAGGCAGCTCACTGACAATATTGTTTGAACACCTGGATCTAACTGCATCTGAAGTCATATATCCTTGGACCTTTCACTTACAAAGTCTAGGAATCTCTACTTTGGCTTTAGGTATTTTGAGTTGTTTCAAGTATAACTGAATTTTAAGTGGCTGATTAACAGAGTGCACATATGGGATGATTTATTGAATCAGCCTCTCCATGGAGGGACATGTATGTTGCTCCAAGTTTTAGCTGTATAAGTCATACAATCCCTGGGGCTGGTAGCTAAGAGGGAAATGGAAGGAGATGTTGGCCTTAGGTTTGTGGGAGTCAGATTTCAAAAGAATAAGAAAACCAACACAGGACTACTTGGGGCCTGCATACTGTTTTTCCCCCAAAATAAGATTTATTGGGCTAGAGATTTAGCTCAGTGGTTCCGCCGCCTGCCTAGCAAGTGCAAGGTATCAAGTTTGATCCCCAATAACCACATACCGTGATGCCAGGCATGATGGCTCCTGCTTGTCATCCTAGCCCTCGGGAGGCAGAGGCAGGAGGATTGCTGAGTTCGAGGCTCACCTGGGCTACATAGTGAGCTCAGGGCCAGCCTGAACTACAAAACAAGACCCTGTCTCAACCAAAACAAAACAAAAATGAGACAGCCAGAAAATAATCAGCACGGAGCATTGGTGATCAAGTATGCCAGCCGCAGGCAGCCTCTCCTTGCTTTACTTCCATTACAGAAGCAGCCACTGAGCAAGAAAATAGTGACGGCAGGTAGGAAAGACAGGCTGACTAGGGCTGACATTTTTATCTCTAGTTTTCAAGGCAGATTATTTTCCAGTTAGGCCTTATTTGTGAAGAAACCCTGCTGAGCCAAGGGGGGGGGACTGTTTCCCGGGACACTTCCCTGGAGGACTGCGGACCTCTGCTCTAGGGCGGAGGTGTGGCTGGGAAGAACACGGGGCTGTGCCACAGCCCATGGCACTACAGCCATGTGAGGAGAAAGGTGAGGTGTGACGATGTTGTTCAGCCCTGGTGCTCCTGTGCCTGAGAGGCCCATGGTCCTGTGGGGCATGCCTTCTGCCCACGTGTATCACATCACAGTCCCCTGAAAAGTGACCTGGAGACCCTGTTTTCAGCAATTTGGCTGTTATAACAAAGTACCATCCAGTGAATAATATTTATGCAATAGACATTGACTTCTCACATGATTATCATTAAAGTTCATGGGGAACATAAGACAGTGTCTCAGAGATAGAAACGGGCTTCAGAGTCAACTGTGGAGGCAGAAAGATCTCAACACCTGTAGTAGACTAAAAAGTTCTAAAAGTTATTTCTCATGCCTCAGTTTTTAATCTAAAATGGAGATAACAAACACTCCCTTCAGATAATCGTTGTGAGATTTAAAGTCAATGATTTTTGGCAGCGTGGCACTTGAAGAAGAGCCAAAGAATGGAAGCAGACGCTGTTTTCATGAGCCTTTGCTTATTCTTTGTGCCAAGTTCTCCTATATAGGGAGTTCCAGAACACTCGCAAATCATTTGTTTGTTGTTTTGAGACAGGGTCTCCGTATGTAGCCTGGCTGGCCTCAAATGTTCCACTGCACCGATCCTCCATTCCATAG
Organism: Thryonomys swinderianus; assembly: GCA_004025085.1. Lineage (NCBI taxonomy): Eukaryota > Metazoa > Chordata > Mammalia > Rodentia > Thryonomyidae > Thryonomys > Thryonomys swinderianus. Next base: position 11,034 of record PVIC010029455.1, read on the forward strand.
CTTCTGACTGTGGAGAGGGCCTCAGGCGGGGCTGAGGCTAGATGCTCAGCCAGGTAGAGTGTGGAGGGTAACATGATAAGGTGTAAATTCTTTTTCTTTCAGTGCTGGAAGATTTTCCTCCCTCACACATTGTCCCAACATTGGTCTATGTAGAGAGAGCGCCTCAGGGTCACTGATCTAATAAATGTTAAGACTTTTACCCCAGCTAAGGCCTCCTCAGAGCCGGCAGGGTCCCGCGCTTCCGGCCCAGCCTCCCCCTAGTGGTGGCTGCAGAGATACCGGTGCCAACTGGGCCCTAGGCCATGGCAGAACAAACACTTCACAGGACGTACCAGCTCCTGACGCAACCCTCTTCCAAGGGGACAGCACTTAGGCTTTCCGTTCTGGGCCCCAGGGCCGGAGGGTGAACAGAGGTGGGGAAGAAGCTGAGGGCCTCTGGGGCGATGGGGCCAGGCCTTGTCTGACCTCCCTCGCTCTGGCACCACTCGGCCACATCCCTCTGGCTGCGGTTACAGTGCCAAGGTGCTTGGCCAACTTAGCGGAGGGAACATTCTGCCCAATCTGGCCCTGGCCCTGGGGGACGGGCCCTGGTCTGTGCGGCGCACGCCTGATCCAGGTCCTGCCTTCAGCTGCGCCAGTCTCTCAGATCAGTCTCTAATGGGCTCGGTGGAAGCCGCCATGTGGAGCCCGTGCCCCCTGACAGCCTGATGCTTTCATTATCCTCGTCTCAGGGCGGAGGAGAAGGGATTCAGAGATCTTGCCTCTCCTGCCAAGGATCACACACACAGGGTATGGAAAAGTTGGCATCGAAGCACCCCACGTCTCGGAACTTCAAAGGCTGCTTTCTTTCCACCAGGCTACCCGACACCAAACACAGTAATTATCTGTTACCTGCAGACACCATCAATCAGAGAGCTCAAGGGAACGCGCGGAATCGCAGCAGAAGGGAAAAGCCTTATTATCCACAATTGTGCTTGTATCTCCTTTCCCTGCTTCTCCTCTCCCTCCCTCCCTCCCTTCTTATGGTTTGTTCTACAAGCCTTGCTTTTATCTGAGAACCACCGCCAAGCCACAGTTTCCTGTGCTTTTTCTTATTATCCAGGGAAGAGAGTACTCTAGTGTCTGCCGGCCGGAGCAGTAATTACTTCAGGACTGTTTGGGTCCCAAGGGTTGGTTACTCGTCTCCTAGAAGTCTTACAACTTTCTGGTTCTTTCACCTCTTGCTCTGCCTCTCTTTATGCAGGACCAGGGGTCGAACTCGGGCCCTTGTGTTTCCAAGGTAAAGCGGTAGGTACCTATTGAGCTAAATCTCCTGTCTCTTTCATTTCTTTGATGGAAGTTACATAGAGAGCAGTAAGATTTGTGGAACTCTAGGAAGTGTCCTGTGTAGTTAACATACATAAATTTTAGACCTGTTAACCATTTACACGTAAATATGTCGCCTGCCGAGTCTCATGCGTTCAGAGCTGGGACTTTTGGAGGGTGACTGGATTGGGAGGACGAGAGGTTAGTCCACTCACAAGTTTATAGCTGAATGTGCTGTTAGGAGGTGGGACCTGGGTGGACACGGCCTGCAAGGGTGTCTCCTGGCCCCACCTGGTCCCCTCCCTCTTGTTTTCTCCCCTCCCCCTTCTCCTTCCCCCAGCTCCCCTTCCCCTCCCCCTCCGGTCCCTGGCTCCTTTTCCTCCCTCGCTGTCTCTTGCCAAGCTGCTCTATCTACCGTGATAGTTGTGACCACAGACTGAGGGTCCTGAAAACTCTACTCCTCTAAGTTGGGAGTGTCAGGTATTTTGTTCCATTTTATATTATTGATTGAATCTGTATAAATCTACTCCTCGCCTAGTCATCTGATGGAGGTGAACTCTTAGGAGAGAGAACAAATTAAGTTTAAGAAAGGAAGTAATCTGCCTGCCCAAGGTCACACTGCTGGGACATAAGAGCTGAGATTTAAACCCTACTTGTACGACTATTACCTATCTCCTGCTTTATACTTTCTTTTTGTTTAAAAATGTTTAAAAATATCAGCTGTAGCCGGGCATGGTGGCTCACGCCTGTAAACCCAGCACTCGGGAGGCAGAGACGGGAGGATTGCTGAGTTCAAGGCTTGCCTGGACTACATAGTGAACTCAGAGCCAGCCTGAACTACAAAGCGAGACCCTGTCTCAAAGAAAAAAAAAAATATCAGCTGTAGCTACATAATATTTAATGACAATAAAATGCACCCATTTTAACTGTACCATTTAGACCCTGGTAACTGTTATCACAGTTAAAATATGAAACATTCCCATCTCCCTAGAAAGTTCCCATGTGTCTCTTGGCATTTCCATACATACTCACCATCCCTGGCCATGGGAGCACTGACCTATTTTCTGCTACTATGGATTAGATTAGGTTTTTCTAGGACTTCATATAAATGAGATAATAGAACACGTATACTTTGAGTATGGTTCTTTTGCTCAGTATCTGTTCTTAGAATTCAACCCTGTTTTTGCACGTAGACATGGTGGTGTGTTCCTTTTTTATTGTGGAGTAGTATTTCATTGTGCCAATGTGTGACAGCATACCTCTTTCCTCATTCCTCTTGACAGACATGAGTGTTGTCTTTAGTTTTGAACTATTATGAAAAATGCTATGACTCATTCAGACAAATGACCTTATTTAGATATAGGCTTTTTATCTCGTTCTTAAATATTTTTAATTTAATATTTAATTCTTTTTCTCACTCTTAAATATATTTAATTTCTGTTGTATGCAAAGTATGTAATACTTTAAGAAATTGCTCTACTACTTTTCCAAGTGGTATTATTGTGCTTTTCCCAGAATTGTTTCAGTTGTTCTACATCCACATGAACACTTAATTTTAACCTCGTACAGACTTGCAGTGCCATATTGTGATTTTATTTATTTCTCTGAATATTATGCTGTGTAATGTAGTATCCTTGTGTATACTGGATACATGGAAAAGGAAGTAATTTAAAGTTGGCTAAATGAAAACTATTTACTGTCTCCATGAAATTAGGTAAAAATCTGCTTTCTGTGAAGTGGCTGTTTTGCTCATTTAAGACTGAATTCTGTGTATATTTTGGATAAAATTGCTTGTTAGATGTACATGTGTATCTGTATCCCATGTGCACATGTACACTAGTGTAAGAATGAGTAACCACCTCTATTTCATATATATGTATACACACACATATATGTATATGTATGGTGCGCACGCACACACACACATCTTGTCTTTTTATGTTTGAGAATGGTCTCTCAGGCCAGGGATTTAGCTCAGTGGTTCTGCGCCTGCCTGGCAAGTGCAACATCTGAAGTTTGATCCCAGTACTGCAAAAAAGACTAAAAAAGACAAAAAAAAAAAAAAAAGGAATGACTTCTTTCAAAGACCGGGAATTTCTAGATTTCAGTGAGTCAAATTTATTTTTTTCTTTTGTGCTTAATACCTTTTTTTTTTTTTTTTTTTTTTTTTTTTTTTTTTTTTTTTTTTTTTTTTTTTTGCTTTTTTTTTGGAGACAGGGTCTCGCTTTGTAGTTCAGGCTGGCCCTGAGCTCACTATGGAGCCCAGGCAAGCCGCCGCGAACTCAGCAATCCTCCTGTCTCTGCCTCCCAAGTGCTGGGATGACAGGCGTGAGCCACCACGTCCGGCATTGTGGTATGTGGTGTTGATTGTTGGTGGGCGTGAGTCTCCATGCCCAGCATTATATGTGGTAACCGGGGATCGAACTCAGGTCCTTGCGCTTGCAAGGCAGGCGCCGGAACCACTGAGCTAACCCTCCGGCCCTGCTTAATACCTTTTTGTCTTTGCTATCAAAGTCATTTTCAGTCCAGGTTTGTAAATATTTTCCCATGTATTTAGAAGCTCAGTAGTTTCTCTTCATTATATCTTTGATAATTTTGGAGTTAATTTCTGTGTACCTTTGGGCTAAGAGTTGAGGTTATATGTTTCTAATAGATATGCAGTTATTTCTACACCATTTGTTGAAAAGACTATTTTTTCTCACTGAATTTCTTCCGCAAGTTTTTTTCAGATACTGACTATATTAAGTCTATTTCTGGACTATTAATTCCTTCTTTTTGATTTATAGGTCTATTTGTCATAATAGCATACTAGTCTTGACTTTTGTTGCTTGATAATCTTGAAATAAGGTAGTATAAGTCCTGTAATTTAGTTATTTTTCAACTTGTTTTGAATATTCTTTGTCTTTTGTTAGTTTTGGAATATGATTATCAATATCTAAGAATAACCTGAGAGTTTGAAAGGGATTGAGTTAAAGATATAATTGATTTGGGAAAATGTATGTATGACAATATTGAGTTTCCAGGCTATGAACATGATATCTATTTGTTTAGATTTTTTATAATTTCTGTCAAAATATTTTGCACTTTCCATTTTTCAAATCTTAAATTATTTATGCCTAAGGAGTTCATCTTCTTTGATACTCTAATAAAAGGCATTCCTTTCTCAAATGTTTGTTGCCAACATATAAAGCTGTAATTGATTTTTGTATGTTAATCTTGTATCTTGCAATCATGGGGATCTCATTTATTTCTAATAGGAAGGCTCTTGAGGCTTTTCTAGATACAGTCAGGCCATCTGTGATCGGCAAGAAGTAAAGTTATGTCCAAATTGAACACCTCAGTTTTGTGTTTTTTTTTTTTTTTTTTAAAGGCAAGGTCTCGCTTTGTAGTTCAGGCTGGCCCTGAGCTCACTATGTAGCCCAGGCAAGCCTCGAGCTCAGCAATCCTCCTGCCTCTGCCTCCCGAGTGCTGGGATTACAAGCATGAACCAACACGCCCGGCATTGTGGTATGTGGTATTGATTGCTGGTAGGCGTGAGTCACCATGTCCAGTATTGTTGTTTGTAGTTACCGAGGATCAAACCAGTGACCTTTTGCTTGCTAAGCAGGTGCTGGAACCACTGAGCTACATCTCTGACCCAACACCTCAGTATTTTTTTTTTCCTTTTTGTGTTGGCTGTGACCTATAATATATTTCCTTCTTCCAAATTTTATGGGGAAAAATTAAGTCTTTCACATGAATTATGATGTTAGCTGTAGTTTTTTCTCTTTTTGGTAGCTACTGAAGAATTTCTTTCCTATTCCATGTTTGCTGTGTTTTGAATCATGAATGGATATTGAATATTATCAGATACTTTCCTTGACTCTATTGAAATGCATTATATTCTTATTCTATTAATATGATAAATTAATCTATTATACTAATAAATTATAAACCCAAGCTTGCATTCCAGGAGTTTTAAAAAATTTACTTATGATTTACTTTCCTTTAAAAGCATTCTGGATAAAATCTGCTAATTGTTTTGAAAAATTTTGTATCTATGGTCATAAAGTGGTCTGTAGTTTTCTTATAACCTCTTTGTAAGGATTTATTATCTAGGAATGCTGATTTCATCTTTTATTTTCTGAAAAAAACTTGTTTAGGATTTTTTTCTCCTGGAAATTTTGAATATTGAATGTAAAATCCACCAGGGAAGTTGTCTCATTACTGAGATTTCTTTGTGTGAAGGTATTTTATTATAAACTCATAGGACATAGTCCTAGTTGGGTTCTTTTCTTTCGTCTTTCCTTCCTTCCTTCCTTCCTTCCTTCCTTCCTTCCTTCCTTCCTTCCTTCCTTCCTTTATTCTTTCCTTCCTTCCTTGTGTGGTGTATATGGGGTAGAACCCAGGGTCTCTCACTGAGTTACATCATCAGCTCCTTTATTTTGAGTCAAGATCTCATTATGTTGCCTAGGCTGGGACTGAACTTGGCATCCTCCTGTCTCAGCCTCCTCCTAGGGTCCTAGGATTATAGGTGCACAATATTGTGCCTGACTTTCTATTTCTTCCTGAGTTAAAGTTACATTTTTAAGGAATTAAAAAAAAGTTTTCATAGGTTCTTGGCATTCTTTTGTTCATATTTCCATGTTATTAAAATATCTGATGTGTCCCTAGTGATGTTTATTCTTTCATTTCTGATATTAGGAATTTGTGTTTACTCTTTTATTTTTGAGAACTCTAGAGTTTTATTACGTTTTTGGGTAATTTTAAAGAGAGGAAGCTTTTGTTTCCATTAATGCTTGTTATTCTTTGTTTGCTTTTAAAATATTTTTCTGCTCTTCATTATTTCTTTCCTTCTATACATTTTAAATATAATTTCTAGTTCTCTTGAGAAAGGGTCTTGCTTTGTAGTTCTGGCTGGCCTTGAGCTCCTATGTAGCCCAGGCAAGCCTTGAACTCACAGCAATCCTCCTGCCTCTCCCTCCCGAGTGCTGAGATGACAGGCGTGAGACGCCACGCCCAGCATTGTGGTATGTGGTATGGGGAATTGAACTCAGGACCCTGCACTTGCCACACAGATGCTGGAACCACTGAACTAAATGCCCAGCCCTTTTTCTAGATTCATTTTTATTTTTCTCTGTGCTACGTTTTCAGCACTTCAAACAATTTTTATTTTGAAAAAAGGTTTTACTAAGTTGTTCAGACTAGGTCAAACTTGGAATCCTCTTGCCTCAGCCTCTCAGAATGCTGGGATTACAAGTTTGTGCTACCTTGGCTAGTTTGTTTGTGTTTGAGACAAGGTTTCACTATACATTTGAGGTTGGTCTTGAACGCACTGTGTAACCCAAGCTGGTTTCGAATTTGCATTTGCGGTAATCCTCTTGCTTCAGCCTCCCGGGTGCTGGGATCATAGGCATGTGCCACAATGCCTGGCATTTGCTAGATTCTTAAAATGGAAACTGACCTTCTCATCTCCTTGACTCAGTTTGTATTTCGCCTTGTTGATCTTCCCTTGCTAGTTTAAGTGCTTTCCTATTATTTACTCTTTTATTACTTTGCAGCGTGTCTTGTTGTCTCTAATGTGTTTTGATAAATGAAATAGCATCGTGCCTTGTCCTTCTTTTCACGCTATACAAATACCAATGTGTTCTGTAGGTTCTAGGTGGCTTAATAAATTATTAAAACAACAAACAATATTTTAGCTGTTTGCAGATACCAGATGTTTGTAGGTGTGTGTATGTGTATCCATATGGAGAAGAAACCACAGAGCACTTACAAAGAGTTGAGTGTAACATTTCTAATTGGTCAAGAGCCAGTCTGGACAGTATCTCTTCTTGGGAGGAGTCTCTGTAGATATTCCTTTTGATTTCCACTATCATTCATTCTATTTTCTTTATATTATTGGTTCTCCTGTTGGTGCACTTATGTTGCATAATTTTGTTTTTGTTTTTGTTTTTTGAGACGGGGGTCTCACTTTGTAGTTCAGGCTGGCCCTGAGCTCACTATGTAGCCCAGGCGGACCTCGAACTCAGCAATCCTCCTGCCTCTGCCTCCCAAGTGCTGGGATTACAGGTGAGAGCCACCATGCCCGGCATTTGTGGTATGTGGTACTGGTTGGTGGTGGGTGTGAGTCACCATGCCCGGTATTGTATGTGGTTTCCAGGGATCAAATGAAGGAACATGCGTTTGCTAGGCAGGTGCCAGAATCACTGAGCTAAATCTCTGGCCCTGTTGCATCATATTTTAAAAAGTAGTTTATAGCAATCCATGCATACCCATGCTTATGTCAGCACAGCTCATAACAAGCTACATCTTTGAAGCAGCCTATATGTCGACATATGAATGGAGAAAGAAAATGAGGTAATACACACAATGGACTACTACTCTGTCACGAAGAGGGATAAACTTGAGTCATTCACAGGAAAATGGATGCATCTTGAGATCATAACATTAAGTGAAACGAATCAGACACACAAGCTTAAATATCACGTGATTTCTCTTATATGAAAGACCCAAAGTATAAATAAAGAGTAAATAAAAGACAGACAATAGGAAGCAGAGGATCGCCTCTTTCTCAGATGGGAAGGGAATCAGAGGTGGGGGCAGAGAGGGAAGGAGGGGAGGGAAGGGGAGGAAAGCAGGAATTGAGCTGCGCATGTGCATGAACTGACCCCTGGCAAGGAGCACAAACCTGTACTGTAAACATGTGCTGGTAGAGAAAAGGAGTTTGTAGGTCTGTCTGTTTCTGTCTCTTTTTTTTGGCAGAAGCGGCCCCGTCCTGTCCCTTGTCCGTTGCACAGTGCCTGACACGCAGAAATCAACCCATAAGTGTTTGTTGGGTGAACAAGAGATACTCAGAACATGTGTGACGCTTCGTGTGCGTTACAGAGAATGCGCGTGCAGCCTGTTGTGTTTTTCACATGGTAAACATTCAGCAGCGCTGTGAGTCCCTGGGCTTCACGGGAACAGTGTGGGTGACGATCATGGCGCCCTGGCCAACGCTCTTGACGGGTCTTCGTAATCTCTTCCGGGCTGCATCTCTGGAGTTTTCCACGCGCTTTCCTACCCATTATCTTTTCTCACCATCACGACAGCTGCTGTATATTCCAGAGGGCGCTTTCCATAAAGGAAAGAGAGCTAGCCCTGGCTGGCCTGCGTGGTGTAGTTCGTGCTCTGACGTGAACTAGGGTGTGGAAGTGCCAGGATGTCTTCATCTCTCTGGGCCTCAGTCTGCCCATTTGTAAAATGGGAATAATGGTGCTGACCTGAGAAGCGCCTTTGAGGAATAACTAGGGCACAGTGTTGCATCCACGCGGGTGCTCGATACGTGGTGTGCGTCACTGGTGTCACGTTCTGTTAGGGTTGTAATTATTATGGGTTCCTGTAGCAATTGAGGGCAAAGTTGAATCCCATGCCGCCATCCAGCTGGACATGCTAACAGACAGCGTACATGTCAGCAGTGAGCCTCCTTTCCACACGGCCTCTTCTGAAAGCAAGAGAAATAAACACACAGGAAGAATAATAAAACCTGAAATGAAACAAAGACAGGCTGTGTACCTTAAACGTGGCTGGACGGTGACTTTACTCATGCTGGAATTGGTGGAGTCCTTAAAACGATTGCTCTGGGCAATTTAGGATTAATTCATTCCTATGACTAGACTTACACACAAATTGAACTGGCACCTACGTTGTGTTAGATTCAAACCTTAGATAAATGCGTGGGTCGGGAGGGAGGGAATCTTTGTTCTTCCGCAGCAGCAGATTGTGTAAAGAGTCCTGAGAAGGAGCCTCTCGTGGCTGGAGAATCAGGGAAGGGTACGTGGAAGAGTCCTGAGGGGCAGTTCAAGGTTTCCTCTGATGGCCTCAGTGTTAACTCTCGGAGATGTGAGGAACTCAAGCACAGCGGTGCATGCCTGTAATTCCAACACCCAGGAGGCTGAGGCAGGATGATTGTGAATTCCAGGCAAGTCTGAGTTACACAGAAAGTTCAAGATGAACTCACATAGCAAGACTTTGTCTCAAAGAAGAAGAAAAAAAAAGTTGTGCTGAGAGTTTCTGAGTACCGGTAGTGGGAAGGGGTAAAGCTCCAAATACCGTGGCACATGGGCCACAGGTCCCCTGTGTGGACAGAATCCGTGCTGGCAATGTGGTGGCTAAGCAGGCTGGCTCCTGGCTTGTGCTTACATAACTTAAAGTGTAAGTACTAGTTCACACAACTTAAATATGAACACCAGTGGGCAATGGGCACTTTGGAGATTTTTCAGGGATCAACACAGTATTTTCCATCTTCCCCGTGTAGACTTGGAACTAACCGGGAGTGCAGAAGCCAGATAAGTGAATATGAAAATGTTATTTTAACGCAAATAAAGCTCTATGGAAAAGGTGGATGGTCAGAAAGGGCTTCCTAGTCCTGCCTCCCCTCACCATGCTCAGGAGGCCCAGGCAGAAATGGCAGTGGGGGTGGGGCTCACGTCGTTCCCCCAGCCTAGCATGAGACCGGCAAGCGGCCAGGCATGCCCTCCTTCTCTAGAAGGGCAGACCAAAGAGTAGTCCAGGCCTGTCTGGCGGCTGCTTTCCAAGTAACCAGTGAGACGCATGACTCTCCCCAGGGAAAAAAGCAGACACACAGGAGGCCGAATTGGACTGGAGTGGACCTTTCGTTCCACACAGAAACATGAAACCCAAGAAGACAGTTGCCTCCAATATCTAGAGTAGAGTTGTGCAGATCAGATGTGCGGCCACAGTCCGCACCCTGTAATAGGTTATCAGGGACCTATATATCATTTAATATTCTCCTATGAGCCGTGAAGATTTCCATAAGTTCAAACTGGGGACGGATGCTAAAGAAAAGCCCACATGCCTGCAAGGAGTTTCTTTGAGCTATTGTGTTGATAAAGATTGTGGTTAATGTTCTTTAGAAACCATAGAACCCACTTTTGGCAAGCAGGGCTTCAAAATTATCTGAATACCAACAGACTTTAGCTACATGTCTTCTGCATTTGGGGATTATAGTGTGAGCTTGATAGAAACAGCCTTATTGTCTCATTTCCATGAGTTCCACTCCATACATGTTCAGAAACTGTGATTCTCAGGATAGAGGTTGCATTATACCCTGAAATTAGTAGCTACCCATGGAAAAACATCTCGGCAGAAGGGGCAGGTTTCTGGGAGCAGTGGCGTGTGGAGCTGGGCAGCATTCGAGGAAGAGGCAGGAGAAGAGGATGTGGTCATTTGTGCCTCATCTGACCAAAAAATCAGAGAGAGGAGAGTCCACCTCGGCCCTGCTCAGTCAAGCTCGGCAATTCGCTGCCCAGCCGTGGCCTAGGCCAGGGGTGGCGAACATGTGGCACACGTTGTAGGCAGCTGTTCGTTACCACTGAAAGCTCTCAAAGGTTCGCCATCCCTGGCCTAGGCCAGGCCCCTCTGTTCCTACTCTTAAGACTAGATTGTTAAAGACTATTTCAGCACCACACAGAGGGAGGAGAAGAAATCCAGGAAATCTCATGGCCTCTACTGGTTGGCGTAAACTGGATTCTAGTCAAAGATAAGTCAACAGTTAAAAAAAGAGTAGGGCCGGAGGGTTAGCTCAGTGGTTCCGGTGCCTGCCTCACAAGTGCAAGGTCCTGAGTTCGATCCCCAGTGACCACATATAATGCTGGGCGTGGAGACACACCCACCAACAATCAACACCGCATACCACAATGCCGGACGTGGTGGCTCACGCCTGTAATCCCAGCACTCGGGAGGCAGAGGCAGGAGGATTGCTGAGTTGAGGCTTGCCTGGGCTACATAGTGAGCTCAGGGCCAGCCTGAACTACAAAGCGAGACCCTGTCTCAAAAAGCAAAAAAAAGAGTAAGTGCCCTATAAAAACTGCTATAGCAAAAAGGAAATGGAACATTGTCTTCTAGGTTCAGAGGAAAATCATAGTCCTAAAAAGTATTCAATGTCAGAAAATCATTTGGAAGACAGTTGTTTTCAGGGAGAGCGGCAAGACGCTGCGATCTCCCCGAGAGAGGATAGTGAGTGTCAGACCAAGATGACATGAGATGAAGAAGGAGCTGGCCCGACGATTCCTCGAAAAGCAAGGCCGGTTTGAATGTCAGCATCGGACAGGTCTCGCGGAGCAGAATTGTTCCTGAGGAACAGACTAGAGCAAAACAAAAACAAATACTTACATTTTTAATAAAGACACTGTTCTTTTGTGGAACAAAA
>PVIC010029456.1:0-22522 GCA_004025085.1 Thryonomys swinderianus
ACAAGAGAAAAAATTTGACATGTTCAGTACAGATGCAAAATATTTTCCCGAATATTTGAAATTTGCTGTTAAATCCATAACTGAGATATAGAGAGCTGATTGTATAGAGAAAGGGGGTGAGAGTGTAATCAAGGGAAACAGTTCTGAGCTATTGTAATGCATGTGAGAGAGGGGGAAGGTTAAATGGTTCTGTATTGAAGACATTTTAGCACGCCCTATTGAGGACTGAAATACTGGGTGTGTGAAAGAGGCAGCAGGAATCTGAGCAGTTGTCCGAATTCATCTGATGGGTTGATGACGTCTGACAGGGAGGCTTTTGGTCCAGGCAGGCAAGGCAGGGAAAGCAGGTGGAGAGAGATCAGGATTTATACAGTGGACGTGTTAGACCAAAAATATCTGTTACACATGTAAGTGGGCTGACGCTCAGGGGAGAGGTTAGGAGAGGAAAAGAAGATGGATCAGTGATTCTTTCACAACTATTTATTGAAATCCTACTCTGCCGGGTTCTATTCTGGGCTCTAGTAATACACTTGAGAATATAGACAAGCTCTTAGGCAGCTCGCGTAATGGTAAACCGGGTCATAAATTAGCAATCAAGCAAAGTAATATAGGTTAGTCATATGTAGCTCTCCATGTGGGGCACCTTGAACAACTGCTATTGTTTTGAAAACTCGGTATTGCAACTGGCTTGAGATCCACGGTATGAGCGCCCCCTTTTCCCATCCAGGGTCGGCCTCCGTGAGACCCAGGTACGCGGCGTTGAGAAAGGATAACACTGCGCAAGCGCAGTCTCACTCTGGCGTCCTAGGCGCGGACTCGAAAAGCTTCTGCGCAGGCGTGGTTCCAGAGATTGAGGGCGCTGGAGCCCGGAGTGGGGCTGGGCGAGCTCGGGCCGCGCCTGCGCATTGGGCTCTCTCGCCCAAGGAGCCGCAGTCTCTAGAGCGCGAAGGAGGTGTTCGAGGAGTCGCGGACTAGCCTCTCCCCGAGCCGGGGGCCGTTGGGCTGCACCCCGCCGGGACGTCCGCCGGGCACGGGCGGGGGCCACCATGCCGGTGAGCAGAGCCGGCCGCCGCTGAGATCCCTCCTCATCCCCGCGGCCTGGCTCGGGGGCGCGGCCGTTGCCATAGAAGCGCCGAGCCGGCGGCGGCCGGGCGGGGCGGGGCGGGACGGGACCGGACTGGCGGCCGGGGTCGGCGCTGCCGGAGGCGCCGGGCCGACTCTGTCCGTGGCCGCCGTGCCCGCGGCGCCGGGGCCTTCGCGCTTCGCCGCGGAGGCGCCGTGCGGAGGATGCGCTGCGGCTCCCGCCTCCCCTGCCCTCTGGCGCCTGGCGGCCGGGCCGCCCGCGCTCCAGGCCCGACAACCGGGTCCTGGGCGGAGCCGACGGGCGCTCCTCGGGGCGCCGTGGATTGTGAGCCGTAGGTGTCTGTGTGGGGCGGCGGTGGTGCTGCTCGTCTTCAGGGGCTCGCGGACTTTCGCCGCGCCCTTTGCCGGGGGCGTCGTGAGTACGGTACAGGGCCTCGGAGAAAACTGGAACCTTGGAGAGTTACTTAGTGGTCGTGAGGCCCTGCCTGGGCCCTTCGTTCTCACAAAATTAAACTCTCTTCTGGAATTGTTCAGAGTGAAATAAGGTAATGCACAGGATACATAGGGTAGTGCTTGACCTTTAGCGTTAAATGCACCTTGCCTCTTTGGGGGTGCTTTCAAGTTACTCATTCAGTACGTATTGGGCACCAAGCGCCTGCTAGGAGATACCATAGTGAGCAGAACCGCCAGGTCCTTGAGTTTGGAAAGAGAAGCTTGTCTCCTCAGGCAGAAGAAAAAACATGTTCACAGCGGTAAGACACAGCCAGCGAGTGAAGTGGGGTCGACGTACAGTGACCCCACTTTGTGAGCTGGAAGGCCTTGCCATGTCTGATACGCTGGCCTGCAGATACCAGAGCATATTTTTTACCAAGGGGCTTCAGAAGTTGTTAGGTTTGTTAAATGTCTCAATTCCAGCAATGAAAATATTTTAAAATAATACGAAGCAATCAAAAATTTGGGGGCTGAATCCTGCCGTTGACTACTTGTTTGCATCTCCGGTGTAGAGAGAGCAGACATTAGTCAAAGAACAGCAAGAATCGTGAAATCATGCCCATGCAGCGGAGAGCCAGGTGCTTTCAGAGCCTGTAAGGTTCCCGGTGAAGCGGCTGTGGAGTTGAGACCTGGAGGGTGAGCATGAAGTGGGGACTGAAGAATGTTCTCGGGGAGGAGCTGCACATGGGAGGACCCCGATGAGAAGGAGCGTGGTGCCTGGAGAAGACCTCAACGGCACGGCCACGGACAGCTGCCGCTGGGGCGGCAGGCAGAGTCTCTCAGGAGATAAGCTGGGACAAGCGACTTGGCTGGGAGCCAGCTCTTACTGACCAGCTGGAGACTTGTGCTTTTTTCTCAGGATCTGTGGGAAACTACTGGAGAATGTTCAGTAGGGAAGTGATCTGAGGTTGGTGATGGAACTGACTGCCACGGGGAGGACAGTCTGCAGGTCTGTCTAATGAGATGCAAGAGTGCGTTGAGAAGGCTGTGCAGGGCCCAGGCGATGCTGACCTGGACCAAGTGTCGGAAGGCAGAGGTGGAGAGAAGACCATTGTGTTGATACAGTCTCTTGTCAGTGACAATGTCAAAGTAAACGGCATGGCTTATATTTAACTGCTCTTTAATGCTTGAAAAACTTCTGAAATAGTGGGAATTTAATAAATATTTGTTCAGCCAAACTGTTGAACTTCAATAATAGGTTGTGTTTTAACCTGCATTCCTAATCATGTAAAATTTCAATAATTGAAGCTTTATATGTGTGTACAAATGTTCATAAGTTCAGGTCATACTAATACATTTTTCTCTGTCCATCCTTGAAGTTTCTTTTCTGTTCCTAGTGTTTTCTTCTGTAGAGAAGATAATCCATATTTGGATATATGATAAATATTTTATTCTTGCATAATGGAAGATAAAACTAGGTGTCTTGGAACAAAGGACCAATTTATATTCTCAAATTAAAGTTGTTAACCATCTTCACATGTGTTTTCCTAATGGGGAGGATATTCAGAAGATGTCTGGTATTTTTGTGCAGAAAGACAGTCTTTAATATACTAGTTCATTTTCTATTTGTGCAGGATTTAATACGAATATAAATTAGATTTTCTGTCTCATCTTTTGAATTACAAAATAAATCATTTTCTTTTCATATCTCTTAGTAAACTTTTCCTAACTGTAAGATCTTTAGTTGTATTTAACCAAAATTTCTGGTCTTGATCTATCTAAGTCTCCAGAATGGCAAAAAAAAGCTTTTTATCAAACATAAATTTAATACATTGAGGGCAAAAGTAAGATTTTTCTTCATTATTTGTAAATATTGTCTCCCCTAGATCAATAAATCAGAGAAGCCGGAAAGCTGCGATAATGTGAAGGTGGTTGTGAGGTGCCGGCCCCTCAATGAGAGAGAGAAATCAATGTGCTACAAGCAGGCTGTCAGTGTGGATGAGATGAGGGGAACCATCACTGTACACAAGGCGGATTCTTCCAATGAGCCCCCAAAGACGTTTACATTTGATACTGTTTTTGGACCAGAGAGTAAACAACTCGATGTTTATAACTTAACTGCAAGACCTATTATTGATTCTGTTCTAGAAGGCTACAATGGTAAGTAAATACAGTTTACTTTTCTTACAAACCCTTATTGAGGCATAATTACTACCTCATAAATTCACCAATGTTACTCAGTTTGATGAGTTGTAGTAAATTTATACAGGGCGAAATCACTGACACAGTCTAGTTCCAGAGCACTTCTACATTCCCAGAAGTTCTGTGTGCTGATTTGTATATCACCCCCTGGCAGCTGTTCATCTGCTTCTGTCATTGTTTTGCTTTTTCTTGAAATTTTATGTAAATGATATCATATATCATGAAGGTCTTGCTACATAGTTCAGATTAGCTTTGAACTCACCATTTGACCCAGACTGGCCTCAGACTTGCTGTGATTCTCCTGCCTCAGCTCCCCAAGTGCTGGAATTATAGATGTACACCACTATGGTCAGTTTAGAAATTTTACAATTTTAAGTACTTTATTTAGTCCTGTGATTTATCCTGAGTTAGTTTTTATATTCTGTATAGGTAAGGATCCAAGTGTTTTTCTTTTTTCCTCCCTTTATTTTCTTCTTGCCTACAGTATCCAGTTCTGCATCATTTATTTAGAGGACTGTTCATTCCCTACTGAATTGGCGCTTCTGTCATGGGCCAGTGTGTGAATGTGTGGGCTTATTTCTGAACTACCTTTGCTGTTTCAAGTCTATCCTGTCTTGATTACCGTAATCTTTAATATCTTTTGAAATTCGACAGCAAATGTTCTTCAACTTTGTTATTCTTTTTCAAGTTTGCTTTGGCACTTTTAGGTTCTTTGCATTTTCATATGAATTTTAGAATTACTTTAATGATCTCCTCAAAACACCTCATGGGATTTTGATAGAAATTGTGTTCAATTATAATTCTGACAATATTGAGTCTTTCCATCCTTAAACACAATATAGCTCTCCACTTATTTAAGTCTTACCTAATTAATATTATCAGAATTTTGTTGTTAATATATAATATAGGTCATGTTATAGGTCACTTTTGATATTCTCAGATATTTTTATTTTTGTTTTCTTAATTTCATGTTGGATCATATATTGCTAATATATGGAAATGCAGTTGAGTTTTTCATGAAAATGATATAAATTCACTCTTAAAACCATTTTATAGAATACCGTTCATCAATTCAAAGGATTTTAGTAAATTCACAGTATTACGACTTCACCATTGTCTGTTTCCAAGACAATTTTGTCACCCCGAGAAAGGAGTCCAGTACCTGTTAGGAGCACTCTCGATACCTTGCTACAAAGTACCCACTGATCCACTGTTCCTAATGGATAGGAATTCTCTCATAACTATCATTTCTTTTTTGAGACAAGGTCTCACTTTATAGTTCAGGCTGGCCCTGAGCTCACTATGTAGCTCAGGCAAGCCTTGAACTCAGCGATCCTCCTGTCTTGGCCTCCTGAGTGCTGGAATAACAGGTGTGAGCCACCACACCCGGCCGTTTCTTACAAGTAGAATGCTGCAGCTTGTCGTCTGCTGAATCTGGCTCCTTAGCATTATGTTTTCAGGGTTCATCCATGTTGTGGAATGTGTCAGTTCTTCATTTCTTTTTGTGGCCAAAGACTATCCCACTGTATAGATGCGACTTACTGTGCGTGTTGTCCTTGCTCGTGGGCCATGCTCATCTTCTCTGCATTGATCCAATTTTAGTATATGTGCTGGTGAAGTGAGCACACTAGATATGACTTACTTGTTTATGTAGTTATCAGTTGGTGAACATTTGGATTGTTTATTTTTACTATTATTTTTACTATTATGTGTGAGGCAAACATGATAACCACTACACTACAGAATCATCTTTTTAGCTATTACGAATAATGCTGCCTTTTCTTATACAAGGTTTAGTATGAACATCATTATTTCCCCCCAGTCAGTACTGAGAGTGGTGCCCATGCCTTTGCCCTGAGTTATATCTCTAGCCTGCCTGCCCTTCCCTTTTGTTTACTTTGAGACAGTATCTCTAATCCTTAAATTTTTAACTTTTTTTTTTTGGAGACAATACAGTTCAATATATTTCAGGCTGCCCTGGACTCACTGGGTAGTCCAGATTGGCCTCGAACTCAGTGATCCTCCTGCCTCAGCCTCCTGAGTGCTGCAATTATAGGTAAACTCTCTTGAATAGCAACACAGGAGTACAACTGAGTGCATGGTAATTTTATTTGACTTATAGAGGAGTGGCCAAATTGTTTTCCATAGAGTCTGCACCATTTTACATGCACAGCATTAATGCACAGGTTTCCAGTTTCCCTGTTTCCTTGCCAGTGTTTGTTACTGTCTTTTTCTTGTAGCTGTTCTAGTGGGCATTAAGTGGTATCTTATTTTGGTTTGCATTTGATTTTTGTGTGTATTGATCTTGTGTCTTGCAGCCTTGCTAAACTTGCTTATTAAGTCTTTTTTGTTTGTTTGTTTTTGAGACAGGGTCTCACTTTGTAGTTCAGGCTGACCCTCAGCTTACTATGTAGCCCAGGATAGCCTCAAACTCGCAGTGGTGTTCCTGCTTCTGCCTCCCAAGTCCTGGGATTACAGGTTGAGCCACCACGCCCAGCATTGTGGTATATATAGAGGGGATCGAACTCAGGACCTTGTGCTTGCGAGACAGATGCTGGAACCACTGAGCTAAATCCCCAGTCCACTTATTAATTCTGGTAGAGTTTTTTTGGTGTGGTTTGCTTAAAAAATAAAAATGTACATTCTCTAAGATTTTCTATTTGCAAAAATATGCTGTTTACACATAGTTCTTAACTTTTTATGCCCTTTTATCTATCTATCTATCTATTTATTTATTTATTTATTTTACAGTATCAAAGATCAAACTCTGGGACCTTGTGCTTGCAAGGCAGGCAGAAGTACCACTGAGCTAAACCATGGCCCTGCCCTTAATTTCCTTTTGTTCCTGATTACCCTAGCTAGGATGACCTTCAGTGTTGTGTAGGAGTGGTGGGAGTGGACATTTTTGTATTGTTCTGGATCTCAGGGAAAATGTATTAATTCTTTCATTAGTAAATGTGATATCTGTAGTTTTTTTTCATATTCTTTGTTATATTTAAAATGTTTCCTTCAAAAAGTGCAGTTTTTTTCTGCAACTATTAAAATCATCTTTTAAAATTTGTCATCATAGTTAATTACCCAGATTGGTTTTTTACTGTTAAATCAGCTTTGCTCCTTGGTCATGACTGATTATCCTTGTCAAATATTAGATTTGATTGGCCAGAATTTTGTTTACATTTTTTTTTTTTTTTGAGGCAGGGTCTCGTTTTGTAGTTCAGGCTTGCTCTGAGCTCACTATGTAGCCCAGGCAAGCCTCAAACTCAGCAATCCGCCTGTCTCTGCCTCCCGAGTGCTGGGATTATAGGCGTGAGGCACCACGCCCGGGTTGTTTACATTTTTTACATCTTTGCTTGTGAAGGATATAATCATATATATGTTTTCTTGTAACATTTTTATCCAGCTTTAATATGAGAATAAAGTTAATTTTTATAGACTGAACTGGGAAGTATTTCCGTTTTGATTTTGTAGACTAATTTATAATTAGCCTTATTTCTGTTTTAAATATTGATAGAATTTATCAGTAGAGCTAATTGGATTTGGAGTTTTCATTCTGGGAAAATTTGTAAGTCTTGCTGTAGATTCAATTTCTTTAATAGATCTAGAGTTATTAAGGTTATCTGTTTTCTTGAGTGACTTTTGGTAGTTTTTTTTACAGAATTTGTTTCATTGAAACTGTCAGTTCATTGGCAAAAAGTTGTTTATACCTTTCCCTTGTTATTCTTAGAATGTAGTGAGCAAACATTTCTCATTTTATACTGATCATTTGTGTCTTTTTTTTCTTGCTGACTGAATAGATGTTTTTCATTTTTACTGATCTGAGAGAGCCAGCATTTGGTTTTAATATTCATATATTATTTTTATGTTTTCTACTTCATTGATTTCTCCCTGGTCTTTATTATTTCTTTTTGCTTACTCACATTGAGTTTACTTTATACTTCTTTTTTTTTCTTGAGACAGGGTCTTGCTTTGTAGTTCAGGCTGACCCTGAGCTCACTATGTAGCCCAGGCAAGCCTCAAACTCAGCAATCCTCCTGCCTCTGCCTCCCGAGTGCTGGGATGACAGGCGTGAGCCACCATGCCCGGCACTGTGGTATGTGGTATTGATTGCTGGTGGACATACATGAGTCACCATGCCCAGCATTGTATGTGGTTACCGGGGATCTAACTCAGGACCTTGCACTTGCAAGTCAGGCATGGGAACCACTGAGCTAAATCACCAGTCCCAGGAACTAATTTTGAATTAAAAATTTTTTTGGCTCTTGCATACTGGTTAAAGATCTGTATAGGGGCTCAGAGCTGGATGGATTATATTAAGATTTTGTCTTTACCATTTATGATATTGACCGATTTACTCAACACATACCTCCATTTTTCTAAATAGATTACGGAGGCCCAAGGATTAGCTTAGTGGTTTTGATGCCTGCCTTGCAAGTATAAGGTTATAAGTTTGATCCCCAGTACCAAAAAAAACTAAACTACAGAAGTATAAATATGCATATCCCTTACGATTAGGGTGACAGTAAAGTAAGAGTCATACAAAGTACTTGGCCTAGCACATAGTAAATGATCAATAAATAGTAGTTATTGCCATTAGATAGGTTATTATCTAATAATTTATTGTATTTCTATGAGTTCATAATATTTTAGCTACTTTGAATATAGAAAGTTATATTCCTTATGTCAGAGATTGAAATATCTAGCAGTTTGAAAAAAGAAACTAGGTTCTTAATACATCTCTGTGTACAATATGGCTTGTGGTGCGATTATTTTTATAAAGAGTCTGAAAATGATGATGTCATTTGTTAGCTGGAGAGGTTATTCATAGTGCAGGGACATTTTCCATTCATGGCTCACACCCTGGGCCTGGGCCATTTTGGGCTGCATTGTCTTGGCCACTACTCTCCTCAAACTGGTTTTTCCACATCCACCCTAACTTGCGTGTTTTACCCACAATACAGCCATCGTGATCGGTGACTGCACTCTTCTGACAGAAACAGCATTCTGTGGCTTCCTTTTGCTTTAGTGTAGGACCTGAACCAGTGGGGTCACCTTGGCCCCGGGCGGTGAGAGCCCTGTTAGTTTCGTTAGCTTTCTCTCCACCTACCTTCCTTTGTGACCTCATTCTGTTCCTCAGAGTATCAGTTCTGTTCTTCCCTCTGACTCTCCTTTCCTAGTTGATTCTTATTTGTGTTTCAGATCTTATCTTAAACTCAGGAAAGTCTTCCTGCCCTTTTCTCCCTTCCTCCCCCAGCCGTTCTCCTGCAGTTTCTGTCCCTTCTCCCGTCTAGAACATTCCTATTCTTAGGACTCCTCACTTGGAACTGTTGCCCAGCAACAATCTCCTCCCCAAGGTTGCACACATCCTAAGGTTGAGGATTTCATCTGTCTTGTTATTTGACCCTACACAACACCAGACTGAGATGTGTGCTAAATATATGTGGAATGAAAGAATTTAGTTATTTAGAAAGTTTTATTGTCTCTCAGAATGTCTGCAGTAATTGCATTGTTAACTCTTAGTTAATGGTTCCTGTTTCTTAAAACTATTACTTTTTAAGTGAACTTATTTTAGGGAAGAAAAAGCTGCACTTACTGGCAGTGCCTGCCAGGCCTGGTGTTGGTCACTTGAAGTAAATGGCTTCGTGTGGTTCTCGCTGTCCCTGTGAAGTGGTCACAGGGGAGCAGTTAGTTCTCCTAGTGTGACCACAGAGGATGCACTCTCTGGACAGATCACTTATTTGAGGTCACATGGCCAAAAAGTGGCAGATAAGGATTCAGACTGAGGTCTTTCAGCTCTAGGGCTGCCTCTTTGTTCTGTACTTTGGTACCTTCTCCCATTTAGTGTCCACCATAAGCAGACATTACAAGAAACTTTTGTAATTGGCTGTAGGGCAAAATTAGCTAAATTGCATATAGGGCTTAGGATACTTTTTATTGGGAATTAGGAATAGCTCATTGACTCTGATGGCACAACTGTGCTTTCTTGATACACAACAGAGTAGTGTTATACATCTTGATAATAAAGATGAAATTTGTATTGATTTTTAGTGCTAATGTGTAATATTAGAATCTAAAAAGTGACCAGTTTTCTTCATCACTTTCAGGAACTATCTTTGCATATGGCCAGACTGGAACAGGTAAAACATTTACCATGGAAGGTGTTCGAGCCGTTCCTGAACTTAGAGGAATTATTCCAAATTCATTTGCCCACATATTTGGTCATATTGCAAAAGCAGAAGGTGATACAAGGTAAAAGAATTGTTTTCTAGCATTAAGAAGTGCAAACATAGGAAGACTACATCAATATTTTATAAATACTTTACTGCTTTCTTTGTACTAAAATATTCATAGATTTATTTTATTTATAGATTTTTGGTTCGAGTGTCATATTTAGAAATATATAATGAAGAAGTTCGTGACCTTTTGGGCAAGGACCAGACCCAGAGGTTAGAGGTAAGGACCACTGAAATTGGAGTACTTACCGCAGCAATAAAATATTTACCAAAGTAAGGTCCTTTTTGTACAAAAGGTATTTTAATATTTTAAATAATCTTGTTACTTTTTTACTTGTTATAGTTACTGAAGCAAGACTGCTGAGTCAGGTGCTAGATGATTGGCAGATTTAATAGATATTACCACATTCTTAACATTGAAAAGCAACAAGGGAAGATTAACCTTTAAAATATTAATATTGGAATTTTGATTGGCCTTGAGTTGTGATTAAAATAATTAGAAAGGAGGAGAATAATGTGTGCAGAGTAGCAGTATAGAATACAGAATAAAATTAACTTGTGTCATATACTGGTACAAATTCCCCAATGTTGTGTGTGATTGAGAGCTGTATATAAAATACACTAATAAAGAATTCAATTAAAAAAAAGAATACAGAATAAGAGTAGCCACCATTGATTTCACAGTCGTATAGAAGAATGTAAGTGGAACAACAGCAGCCAACGTAACTGAGCTCTTCTGCATGGTGCAGGCATTCAGTGCAGTTAGTGGTAGTTGCTAGTCGTACTGTCGTACTGCTTTCTTTATTTCATTCGGTAAAAGAACTCCCATTTCATTTACGTGTAGCAAGTGTAGAGCAGTATCAGAAGTAATATTATTAGAATTGTAGTATCAGTAAGAAAAGTAGTTTATGGGTTTTGCTGTCCTAAGTAGGATTCTGGCTCTGGTCTTGATTTTTTAACCTTTTAATTACTTTCTCTAAATGAGTAATAGTTCTGTCAAATGAAAATGGAAGGAATAATATTATATACCTCATAGGATCATTGCCAATGGTAAGAAATTTAACCAAAGTATTTAAATCAGTGCTTTACTCATAATATAATAACAAGCAAATGTTAGCATTCAAAAAAATTTATATAGAGTTTTAGAGCAATGCATTAGAGTATTGGGGATTGTTTGTGCTTACTGAGTAAGGAAGGTTTATTCCGTAATGACTACATGTACCTGCCAAATATACAAACAATTTCTTTTGTTTTGTTTTGTTTTGTTTTGTTTTTTGCTTTTTGAGACGGGGTCTCGCGTTGTAGTTCAGGCTGGCCCTGAGCTCACTATGGTGCCCAGGCAAGCCGCCGCGAACTCAGCAATCCTCCTGTCTCTGCCTCCCGAGTGCTGGGATGACAAGCGTGAGCCACCACGTCCGGCATTGTGGTATGCGGTGTTGATTGTTGGAGGGTGTGTCTCCACACCCAGCATTATATGTGATTACCTGGGATCGAACTCAGGTCCTTGAGCTTGCGAGGCAGGCGCCGGAACCACTGAGCTAACCCTCCGGCCCAGTTTTGGTTTTTTTTTAGAGACAGGGTCTCACTATATAGTTCAGGCTGGCCTTGAACTCAGAGATCTTCCTGCCTTAGCCTCCCAAGTGCTGGGATTATAGGTATGTCCCATACTGCCTAGCTAGAAATGATTTTTTGTTGCTCATTGTCCTCTTTATAAGTATTTTGTTAATTCTGTTTTTGCCTCCTATAAGCTTGTTTTATTCTGCAGATTGTTAGAGAAAAATCATTTAGAACGAATATTTTGAGTTAAATCCTTGGTACCAGAAAAAAAAAAAAGAATATTTCTATTTCTGTACTCATAGATCAGTTTCATTCTCAGAAACATTATTTTTTTTTTCTGGGAGCATTCTTTTTTAAAGAGTATTAGTAATTTATTTTTGTAAAATTAATTTTTTTTTATGAGACAGCATCTCGCTTTGTAGTTCAGGCTAGCTCTGAGCTCATTGTGTAGCCCAGGCAAGCCTTGAACTCAGCAATCCTGCCTCTGCCTCCCGAGTGCTGGGATTACAGGTTTGAGCCACCACACCCGGCACTGTGGTATGTGGTATTGATTGCCAGTGGGTGTGAGTCACCACGGTATTGTATGTGATTACCAATCAAACCAGGGACCTTGCACTTGCTAGGCAGGCTCTAGAACCACTGAGCTAACTCTCCAGCCTATAATGATCACTTTTATCAAAGGAAATTTGTACCTGTACATTGTGTATCTTGATCCCTCCTTTTTTCCTCAATTCCTTCTCTTCCTGTGAGGCCTCACTTGCCTCCTTATTTACAAAAGCTTTGCATTTTTCCTTCTTTCTCATTTTTTCCCCTTCTTTCTCCCCTTCCCCCTTTCACAGTTTCCCTTTCCTTTTGAACAGTTTCTTCCCATTTCACGTTGTCTATTAAACATTTTGGTTCTTATTTATCCTCTTACATCAGAGAGAGAATGTAATACACATGTGTGTCCCACTTATTTCACTTAAGAGTAGTCTCAAGTTAAATCCATTTAGCTATAAATGTTTCCCTTTGCTTTTGGGTAAGAAGAGCCAACATAGTCAAAATGGCCATACTCCCAAAATTGCTGTGCAGATCAATGTAGTCCCTATCATAATACCATTAGGAGCAGTCTTTATTATGATTCTGAACCCGGTTAGATCCAGTGCTCCTTTTTTATAACATATTTTGTAATGCCCTTTTGACTCTCCTGATATGAAATTCATAGATGATTACATTTGCACACATTTAAAAATCAGTATACTACTGGGCCGGAGGGTTAGCTCAGTGGTTCCGGCGCCTGCCTCCCAAGCGCAAGGTCCTGAGTTCGATCCCCGGTAACCACATATAATGCTGGGCATGGAGACTCATGCCCACCAACAATCAATACCGCGTACCACAGTGCCAGACGTGGTGGCTCATGCCTGTAATCCCAGCACTTGGGAGGCAGAGACAGGAGGATTGCTGAGTTTGCAGTGGCTTGCCTGGGCACCATAGTGAGCTCAGGGCCAGCCTGAACAACAAAGCGAGACTCTGTCTCAAAAGCAAAAAAAAAAAAAATCAGTATACTACTTTACTGTAATATAAAGGAGGGTAACAGTAATTAATTAAAAAATAAAATGCAACCATGCATGGAGAAGCTGAGGCCAAGAGGATCATACATGTGAAGCCAGCCTAGGTACTTTGGTGAGGCTCTGTCTCAAAATACAAATGTAAGAAGGCTGGTGATGTAAGTTATTACTCCCTGGGTTCAGTCACAGCAGTGGGAAGAAGAGGATTGTCCTCAGCGTGCAGGGCTTCAGGTGGGACGCAGGTGAGGACGTAATAAAAACCCAGGCAGGGGGCCAGAGGGTTAGCTCAGTGGTTCCGGCGCCTGCTTCGCAAGCATAAGGACCTGAGTTCGATCCCCGGTTACCACATATAATGCTGGGCGTGGTGGCTCACGCCTGTAATCCTAGCACTCGGGAGGCAGAGACAGGAGGATTGCTGAGTTCACGGCGGCTTGCCTGGGCACCATAGTGAGCTCAGGGCCAGCCTGAACTACAAAGCAAGACCCTGTCTCCAAAAAAAGCAAAAAAAAAAAAAAAAAAAAAAAAAACCCCAGGCAGGTGGGCTCACCCTGCCTGTGGCAGCTGCACATGCCGAGCGTTACAGCATTAGTGTTGGTTGGAGTCACTGTCAAGGACGTGGCCTTTTAGAACAATACCTAGCCCTTTGAAAGTGTTGAGGAAAAACAGTCTGCAGTTTTTCTTTATTACTATATTATATTATTGTTACTACTGTTACCATGGGAAACACTTTGTCTTTACAGTTATAATTATAGACACATAATTACAGAGTTTTTTTAACCTGTGAATATCCGGTAGGACGTGGAACACTGTTCAGGACAATTCTGTTTTGGGTACTGTTCAGGACTTTTACTGTCTTAGTCCCTGCCTATAAGTTCTAACTTTTCCAAGTGAACCAGAAACTCCCCCACAGATTTCCAAAACATTCTAGGTGTGGGAGTAACAGCTTTCATTAAGACCCATTGTTTTACTGTCACAAACTATATTTGTTATAAAAACTAAGTTCATGATTTTTATGACTTTAGGGCTTGGTTTTGATGTTGTGGATCAAACCCAGGGCTTTGTGTATGCCAAGAACATACTGTACCCCTGAGCCACACCCCAGCCTATGATAAAAATTCTCTGGTAGAATTGCTACTCAGCTTTTTTAACTTCACTAATTTAGAGTATTTTATTTTGTATCCATCCATATTTATTTATTTTATTAAATTAAAGTCCTGCATGATGATTCACACCCACTAACAATCAATACCATGAACCACAGTGCCAGGTGTGATGACTCACGCCTGTCATCCCAGCGCTCGGGAGGCAGAGGCAGGAGGATCGCTGAGTTCGAGGCTTGCCTGGGCTACATAGTGAGCTCAGGGCCAGCCTGAACTACAAAAGCGAGACCCTGTCTCAAAAAACAAAATTTCTAATTTGGCAGATGTAGAAATGTACATTGTCCTTCACTGCAGTCTCTTTCACCACCTTTGGAAAGCACTGATGGAAACCAATCATTTTTACACCTTTAAAACCATTTATGTTGGTTACTTTTCTCTTGCTGCTTGGGAAAATGCCCAACATCTAGTCTAAGGAGGAAAGACTTACCTCACAGTTTGTAGGGATTCACTCTATAAACAGCTGGCACCAAAGCAGGTGAATGATGTCGCAGATGGGCTACAATGTGGCTGGCACAGGTAGCAGAAGCAACAAGGGACTTACTAGCATCTTCCTGGCCCTTTTGTCTTCGGCAGACTACTCAGGGTGGTAGCACTCACACCCTTAATCCTCGGGCCTCAGGTCTAGCATATCTTCACTGATTTGTGTAAGTACCAAATATATAGTAAATGTTCAGAAAATAATTGTAGCACAGTATTGATGTAAGTATAAAGTATTTATTTATTTATTTTAGGTTAAAGAAAGACCTGATGTGGGTGTTTATATCAAAGATTTGTCAGCTTATGTGGTAAATAATGCTGATGATATGGACAGAATTATGACACTAGGTCACAAAAATCGTAAGTATAGTAATATTTGTGATATTGAGTAGACTGGTTGAGAAACAACAAGTGTAATAGCCCTATAGATTTTGGAGTTTTAGGTTTCTTGAAAACATCCATTAGACTTTTTATTATGTAAGGATGCATATATGAATGAAAGATAACAAAATTGCTGTCTTTGCTGACCCAAAGTTTTCTTTTTAATAATGCTAATCTTTGAAACTCTCATATACCTGCATGTATATAATGATACAATATTAATTTCACAAGCAATTGGGAAAATGCACATTAAAATGAGAAATATTTCACCCAGCAAATTGGATAAAGAATACCCAGATTCCTTTATCCTTTGAAGACAGAGGTACTGAAGTGGGAAGGGAAATCAGCGCAGCATGTTTGGAGCATAGTGTTAATGGTATCTGTGGATATTTTAAAAATAAATTCTTTTGGCCCATTGTTTCTAGTTGTAGATATATATTCTAGAAAGTATTTTCAGATACAGGTGATTTGAATAATGACTGGTACAGCACTGGTTTATATAATTATAGAACAAAATACTATACACATAAGAAATAATAGAAAACACCTAAGGAAATATGCTAAGACCTGCTACTCTGTGTAATCATATCTGTATTCGCGACTGCTCAGTATAATTTTAGGGGCGGATTCATCATTTTATGTATGTGTGTATTTATTGCTGTTGGATATCCAGCTCAAGGCCTTGAACTTGCCAGGCAGGCACAGCATCACTGAGCTGTATCCCCGGCCCCCATCGTTTTATTTAAAAGAGACTAAAAAATATAGAATGGAATCATAAGTCCTTGTGTTTTCTTTGTTTTCTTTCTTTCTTTCTTTCTTTCTTTCTTTCTTTCTTTCTTTCTTTCTTTCTTTCTTTCTTTCTTTCTTCCTTCCTTCCTTCCTTCCTTCCTTCCTTCCTTTTTCCTTTTTTTTTTTTTTTTTTTGAGATAGGGTCTCGCTTTGTAGTTCAGGTTGGTCCTGAGCTCACTGTGTAGCCCAGGCAAGCCTCGAACTCAGTAATCCGCCTGCCTCTGCCTCCCAAGCGCTGGGATTACAGGCGTGAGCCACCAAGCCCGGCACTGTGGTATGTGGTAATGATTGCTGGTAGGCGAGAGTCCCCACACCCCATATTGTTATATGTGGTTACCAGGGATCCAACTCAGGACCTTCCGTTTACTAGGAAGGCACTGGAACCACTGAGCTAAATCTCTGGCCCCCTTGTGTTTTCTTTCAGTAGTTATTTTAGACCTTCAATTAACCTGTTTTCTTTTCATTTCACCGATAATTCATTATGAAAATTTTCAAACATACAGACAAGTTCAACTTTGTTACAGCAAGCATTTTTATGAGTCTACCATTAACATACTACTCTCCTTGTTTTCTTTTGTGTCTACCCACCATTTCCTCTGCTTTATCATATCATGTACTTCAAAACTAAATGACACGAGTTGTGGTGCATGCCTATAATCCCAGCACTCAGAAGGCTGAAGCAGAGCGAGAATGTAACTCAGTGGCACCTCACCTGCTTGGCAAGCACAAGGTACTGAGTTCAGTTCCTAGTACGGCAAAGAAAAGTAAAGCCTGAGGCAGGAGGATTACCACAGGTTGAGGCTAAGCTAGACTACTTAGTGAGACCTTGTCTCTCAAAAACCAGACCAAAACAAAACAAAGAAAGGAAACTGCAAAAAAGCCAATATGCTGGGCTGGAGATTTAGCTCAGTGGTTCCGGTGCCTGCTTCGCAAGTGTAAGGTCCTGAGTTTGATCCCGGTAACCACCTACAATGCTGGGCGTGAAGACTCACGCCCACCAGCAGTTAATACCTCATACCACAGTGCCGGGCATGGTGGCTCATGCCTGTCATCCCAGCACTTGGGAGGCAGAGACAGGAGGATTGCTGAGTTCGATCGAGGTTTGCCTCGGCTCCATAGTGAGCTCAGGGCCAGCCTGAACTACAAAGCAAGACCCTGTCTCAAAAAAAAAAAAAAAAGTCAATGTGCTTTTCTCTAAATACTACATGAGCATCATGAACTAAAATTTCACATTTCTGTCAAGGTAAAAGTGTTTTTTAAAAGTTTTAAAAAATTGACAGTGATTATGCATGTTTGTGGGATGTAGTATGATATTTCAGGACATTTGTGTGATCAGGTTAGTATGATTGGTGTATCTGTTGCTTCACATAGTGTCTTTGTTCATCCTCTAGTGTTTCACTGACCTTCTTTCATTGGGCTCTACTGTATTTTAATTGCAGTTTAAAGTCATGTGACTTCTAATAGTCATGCTAATAGAGAATACAGTAATTTAATGTGCTAATTGGAAAATCAAAGCATACATAGAAAAGTTCTGAATGAATATGTACAATAAGGAAGGTAATTTTGGCACTGGATAAAATTAATGCTTCTAAAATACTTCAGAATTTAAGAAAAACTAAATATATGCTTATTGTAACTAAGAAATGGCTTATATAATTTGCATGTAAGCTACATAAACAAATATATTTTTAAATGAATATTTTTATTTTGCAGAAATGGAGTCAGAGTATGTAATGTGTTCCTCTCTGACTTGGCTTTTTAAAAAAATTCATATGCTGTGAGCATCTTTTCATGTTATTTGATTCAGAGTCATTATTTTTTAATGACTGCTAAGAGGAACTATTCTGCTATTGGTTAACCATTGTCCTGTTGGTTTTTCTGGTCTTTCACTGTTGAAAACAATGCTGCGCTGATTTTTCTTGTTTTATCTTGTGCATGTGTTCAAGCATTTCTGTGGCTTAAATTCCCAGAATAGAATTCTCTTCAGAGAAAGCAGAATCAGCGATAATTTTTCTAATTATTTAAAATGTCTTTCTTTTTTTTAATGTGCTTTTATTGTTTATTTTTAAGATTTTATTTTTGGGCCAGAGATTTAGCTCAGTGGTTCCCGCACCTGCCTCGCAAGCGCAAGGTCCTGAGTTCAATCCCCGGTAACCACATATAATGCTGGGCGTGGAGACTCATGCCCACCAGCCATCAATACCACATACCACAGTGCCAGACGTGGTGGCTCATGCCTGTCATCCCAGCACTCGGGAGGCAGAGACAAGAGGATTGCTGAGTTCGCGGCGGCTTGCCTGGGCACTATAGTGAGCTCAGGGCCAGCCTGAACTACAAAGCGAGACCCTGTCTCAAAAAAAAAAAAAAAAAGATTTTATTTTTTTGTTGCTGAGCTGATCTTGAACTGTGGCGCTTAAGAGACCTTCCTACCTCAGCCTCCCAAGTGGCTGGGAATGTGTGTGCCACATGCCCAATAAATGCTTTAGAGTATGTTTTATTCAATAGTGTTGGAGTTTGAAGCCCTACTCTGTGCTAAAATTGTATCTTTAATATGAACACATTTTTAACATAAGTGGAAAGACACTTCATATAATAGCTAAATATACTCTGCACTTCTATGGCTAAGTCGTGTTCTCTGGGCTTTGACTGTGATGAAATCAAGTATTCAAAACTATTCTGCACACTTAATTATTGTCCAAGGGACTTTCTGTTACAGCTTTGATTTTCCCCCCTCGAAAGGTTCTGTGGGTGCGACCAACATGAACGAGCACAGCTCGCGCTCCCACGCCATCTTCACCATCACCATCGAGTGCAGCGAGAAGGGCGTGGACGGGAACATGCACGTGCGCATGGGGAAGCTGCATCTTGTGGATCTCGCTGTAAGGAGCGCGGTGCCCAGGGAGGGACTTTTCCTTGTCACATTGCAAACAAAAAGGCGCAATTTGCATAGGATCTTTAAGATGTGACATACTCTTATTGTGGAATATTTCAAATGTATTTGAAAGTAAATAGAGCAGTGTAATGGCCTTTTATGTCCAGTCTTGTTTCATCTACCCTCACCTACTTTTTACTCATTCTTACTGTTAAATTACTTGTTACAAAATTTTGGGACGAGTAATCTGTGTATTTATTTAATCTTTTAGCTTGACTTTCATCTCTGTTTTTTGCTAGGGCTCAGAAAGACAAGCAAAAACTGGAGCCACAGGACAGCGTCTAAAGGAAGCTACGAAAATCAATCTCTCGCTCTCCACCCTTGGTAACGTGATTTCTGCCTTGGTTGATGGAAAAAGCACTCATGTGCCTTACCGTAACTCTAAGCTGACTCGTCTTCTTCAGGATTCTTTAGGAGGAAACTCGAAGACCATGATGGTGAGCCTTAACTCGCATCAGGCAGTTTAAGATTCCAATTTATGCCCGTAATTGATAAGAATAACATGAATTATACATTTAATTTTAAAATTTTATTTTACGTTTTTTGTATTTCTGGTTGTCTTGTGTAGTAAACCGTCTTTATTAATCTACGATAGTGTCATTTGAAACCCATGTGATTGACACTTTCTAAGAAGACCAAGGGCGTATGTGCTTCAAACATATGTTCTGATGTATTTGTAATGGTAGCATTAATTAATAATAGTGTAAAATGCTTTGTACTTCTAATTCAACAGTGTGCAAATATTGGACCAGCAGATTATAATTATGATGAAACTATCAGTACATTACGATATGCCAATCGTGCTAAGAATATTAAAAATAAAGCTAGAATTAATGAAGATCCCAAAGATGCTCTCCTTCGTCAATTTCAGAAAGAAATAGAAGAACTGAAGAAAAAGCTTGAAGAAGGTAACTTCACCACAAAATACTAATCTCAGTGTCGGCTAAAAACGTATCGGTCCACTAAGTGTTCTAACAGAAAACACCTAGCAAACATATTTTGAGCTCATAGCATTTATACTTTAAAGAACATTTCTAGAAGGCATCTTGATACCTATGTATTTTAACCCTTTCATGTTAAGATTAAGTAAGATTGTATAATATCTGTGTATTTTTTTTTTCAAAAACTAATACTAACATTTTTATCCCCATGATTTTCTGTAGATTTCCTATGGCCACTTGTCAAATAATGAGATTTTGTCTATATATAAGGAAATTCTACTGCATCTATATTTAGGTGAAGAGCCACAGGTCTGGCTTTGTGATTGATAATCAGCTTATCACTGTTTGAAGTAAAAAAAAAAAAAGACATCAAATGCTTATGGGTAAACCAAGGTTGTTCTAAGTAAAAATGCATTGGATGGCCTTAAAGTATGCCTTCATACTTAAATTTGAACATGAGTTTTTATTTGGGAAATTATTTTCTACCAAGATAATACTTGAAAGCTAGAAAATATGAGAATTTTTCTTGATGGTGTGGAGCTTCACACCGTGACAGGTGCTGCACGTTCATGCTGAGGGTGGAGCCCTTCCGACAGCATGGAGCTGCAGGAAGACAGAGGACTTTGAACCTGCACCCTGCAGCCCGGGAGACTGGGCAGAGCAGAGGTGGAATCCGGACCTCCAAGCCTGTGGGCAGCGTTGGTCCAGAAGGTCTTGATTCAGAGAACCTGAGTGAGATCACTGAGGACAACAATGAAGTTAATGAAGTTTGGTATTTTAAATGTGACCACTAGGTGGTATTTATAGTCAGTATGTTTTAAAGATTTTTAATGATCTTGAGTACTTACCTGCCTTGAGTATTTTGCTCTTTATGCTTTGTATCTTATGTGGTAACAGACAAAATTTACCATTTTAAAGCTTATAGTTCCCTTGCATTAAGTTACATGCGCATTGTTATACAGCTATTACTGCTCTCCAACCTCAGACCTTTTTCATCATCTCAGACAGAAACTCTTAATTCCCCATTTCCTTCTCACCTAGTCCCTGGTAACCACTAGTCTACTTTCTGTTTCTGTGAACTTGTCTCTCCTAGGTACCTTACACAAGGGAAGTCATGCAGCATTTGCCCTTTCTGTCTGGTTTGTTCGCAGTATAATTCTTTCAAGATTGATACATATTATAGCATGTTAGAATTTCCTTCTTTGTTAGGGCTGAAAATATTCCACTGTATATATATACTGTGTTTGGTTTATCCATTCATCTATCACAGTTACTTCATTACTTCTACCTTTACACTTGTGTGAATAATGCTGCAGTGGACATGGGTATGCAAACATCTGTTCTGGGTCTTGTTTTTGTTTGTTTGTTTTTTTTGAGACAGGGTCTCGCTCTGTAGTTCAGGCTGGCCCTGAGCTCACTCTGTAGCCCAGGCAAGCCTCGAACTCAACAATCCTCCTGCCTCTGCCTCCCGAGTGCTGGGATGACAGGTGTGAGCTACCACACCTGGCACTGTGGTATGTGGTATTGATTGCTGGTGGGTGTGAGTCATCACGCCCAGCATTGTATGTGGTTACCGGGGATCGAACTCAGGACCTTGTGCTTACGAGGCAGGCGCCAGATCCACTGAGCTAAATCTCTGGCCCTGGATCTTGTTTTTTCATTTGTTTCTGTTTGCTTGTTTGGTACTGGGGAACAAACTCAGGACTTTGCACTTGTGAGGCAACTGTGGTACCACTGGGCTACGGCCGCCACCCTCCTGAGTCTTGGTTTAAAATTAGAGAATGTGTTATAGGAAAAAATAAGAATCAAGATGTGTCATGTACTGGTATAAACCATCAATATTGAATATGATCAAAACGTATACATAAAATGTGCCAGTAAAATCAATTTTAAAATAAAATAAAATTGGAGAATGGACCAGAAATAGAATTGCTGGATCATATGGCAGTATTATTTTTTTATTTAATTTTATTTGTTTCTGATGACTATGTGCTCTGGTTTTTCGAATCTCATTAATAGGTTGATCACATAAGCAGTAAAAAGTAGACAGAAGCATGAAAGCAGTAATTTTATAGACTTTTTATTTTAAAATTATTTTAGGATTGTAGGAAATGTTTGTAGTACAGACAGTTGCTATTTACCCTTCACCCAGTCACTGCTAGAACAAAATTTTACATAACCTCAGTTCTATTATTGAACTTATTAATTAATCTACAGACTTTATTCACACATTGCCTCTTCCCCTTCAAATTTTTTTTTCTTCTTAAAGTCTAGGATCATATGTTAAGTTTATTTGTCACATGTTCTTAGTCTCCTCATTCAGTCTTTGTCTTTCAAGACTCCATACTGCAGAAGAGTATTGGTACTGTATTTTTTTTTTTTTTTGAGACAGGGTCTCACTTTGTAGTTCAGGCTGGTCCTGAGCTCACCATGTAGGCCAGGCAAGCCTCAAACTCAGCAATCCTCCTGCCTCTGCCTCCCGAGTGCGGGGATGACAGGTGTGAACCACCACACCCAGCACTGTTAAATGCAGTACTGGGGACCACATTTCGGACCTTGCACTTACAAGGCAGATGGCGGAACCACTGAGCTAAATCCCTGGCCCAATCTCACTTATTCTTTTTTTTTTTTTTTGAGACAGGGTCTCTCTTTGTAGTTCCAGCTGGCCCTGAGCTCACTATGGAGCCCAGCGAGTCTCGAACTCAGCAATCTGCCTGCCTCTGCCTTCCAAGTGCTGGAATTATAGGCGTGAGCCACCACACCTGGCTGGGACTGTATTTTGTGGAGCATG
>PVIC010029457.1:0-22677 GCA_004025085.1 Thryonomys swinderianus
TTACCCTTTTTTTAACCATTACAGTATTTTTCTTTCCCCTTGTTACTTACCCCCTACTCTCCATTTCTCTTAGAATATTTTTTAGATTACAATGTCTGTCATAGATTCTAGAACTCATTTCCATTCTCAGTTTACTCATACCAGAGAAAAGATATGGTGTTTACACATCTGTGACCTATTTATTTCACTTGTGAGTATGTCCTCAAGGTACATCCATTTGAGTATGAATGACTCAAACTTATCATTCTTTATGGCAGAGTAATACTCTGTTTTCCAAAAAACCACATCTTATTTATTCAGTCTCCAGTTGATGCCCATTTGGGCTGTTTCCAAGATTTAGCTATGACAAACTGAGCAGATACAAACATGGGTGCACATATGTTGCTGTGATATGAATCTTCTAATTCTCTTGTGTATATCCCTAGGAGGGGAATAGCAGGGTCAAATGGAACCTCTAATCCTAGATTTGTGAGGAATCTCCACCACTGCTCTTCATAGTGGTTGTACCAGTCTACATTCCCACCAATGGTGAAGAAGATTTCCTTTTGCTCCACAGCCTCACCAGCATTTGTTGCTGGCTAATTTCAAAATAGCAGCTATTCTTGTGGAGTGAGATGAAATCTCAGTGTTGTTTTCATCTGCATCTCTTGAATGACTAGTGATGTTGAGCATTTGTTCATGTGCATCTTAGCTGCTTTTACATCTTCCTCTGAAAAGTGTCTAGCCTTAATTGCCAAATTTAGTAGCATAGCTGGATACAAGGTCAATACTCAAAAATCAATAGCCTTTGCATATATAAACAACAGATTCATGGAGAAAGAAATTGGGAAATCATGCCCTTTCACAATAGCCTCCAAAGAAATGAAATATCTAGGAATTAATCTAACAAAGAAAGTGAAAGACCTCTACAATGAAAACTACAGCACTCTGAAAAAGAAGATAGAAGAAGATATCAGAAAATGGAAAGAGATCCCTTGTTCTTGGGTAGGAAGAAACAATATCATCAAAATGGCTATACTCCCTCAATTTCTAGATAGATTCAATGCAATCCTGATTGAAATTCCAATAACATTTTTCACAGATCTAGAGAAAATAATCCAAAAATTCATCTGGAACCACAAAAGACCTAGAATAGCAAAATCAGTTCTAGGTAATAACAACATGACAGGGGGCGTATCACAATCCCAAACACGAAACTACTACAAAGCCACTGTGATAAAAACTTCATGGTACTGGCAAAGTAATGGACCTGAGGACCAGTGGAATAGATTAAAAGATCCAGAAACAACTTCAAAAACACTAAGCCACCTCATCTTTGCCAAATATCCTTAATGGAAGAAAGATAGCCTCTTTAACAAATGGTGGTGGAGAAAACTGGGCTTTAAACTACCAAAGCCTGAAGCTAGACCTGTCTCTTTCACCATGTACTACATTAAAATCAAAGTAGATTAGGGACCTAAATGTTAAAACAGAAACACTAGGGCCGGAGGGTTAGCTCAGTGGTTCTGGCGCCTGCCTCGCAAGCGTAAGGTCCTGAGTTCGATCCCCGGTAACCACATATAATGCTGGGCATGGAGACACACCCACCAATAATCAACACGACATACCAAAATGCCGGACGTGGTGGCTCACGCCTGTAATCCCAGCACTCAGGAGGCAGAGGCAGGAGGATTGCTGAGTTCATGGCGGCTTGCCTGGGCACCATAGTGAGCTCAGGGCCAGCCTGAACTAAAAGTGAGACCCTGTCTCAAAAAGCAAAAAAAAAAAAAAAAACAGAAACACTAGACTTATTGGAAAACAGATTAGATAGTACTCTTGGAGACATTGGCTTGGGGAAAGACTTTATGCATGTGAACTAGCAGAAGGAATCAACAAATGGGGCCTCATCCTATTAAAAAGCTTCTGTACAGGAAAAGAAACCACTGGCAGAGTGAAAAGACATCCAACAATATGGGAAAATTTTTTACCAGCTGTTCCTCTGATAAAGGGCTACTGTCTAGAGTATATAAAGAGCTTTTAAAAACCAACCTCCTCAAATTTAAAGATGCAATTCAAAAATGAGCATCTGAAATGAACAGACACTTTTCACGACATTCTTGAAAACTAAAACTATAAGAATAAGGAACAGACAAGAGGTTGTTAGTGCTCAGGGATATATATGGGGATCCAAATACAAATGGCAGCATGAAAGGATTTGGGGTGTTATGGAACTGCTATGTGTCCCAGTTGTGGTAGGGGTCCATGCCTATGTATAAGTCAACATTCATAGATGTGCACAGAGAAAAACTAATAAGGTTAATTTTGCTCTATGTTAAATATTTTAAATAAATAGAAATAAAGAAAATGTGGTGTATACATACACAATGAAATACTACTCAGCCACAAAAAAGGATGAGTTTGAAGGAAAATGGTTGTACCTTGAAAGCATAATACTAAGTGAAATGAATCATACTCAGAAAGTCAAATTTGTCATGGTTTCTCTAATATGAGAAATCAAAATAAAAGTAATTTGAGGGGCAAAGTAAAAAAGAGAGGGTAAAAGCCAGAGAGGTGAACTCTACCAAGATGGGATTGGAAAAAGGGAAGTGAGGGAAATGGGGAGAAAAAGTAAGAAAGAATAAAAATGATCAAGAAAGAGAAGTATATGTTTATACTCCACAAGTTGAGGTTAATTATTGTATATTATGAATGTATATTAATAAAGAATACTGCTTCACCCATCCTGCTCATAGATTTATTCTATCAATAGTTTAAAGCTCAAATAAATGTATAAAATTATTATAAAATTAAGCACATTGATCTCACATTGGCATTTTGAGTCTCAGTATTCAAGATATCCAAGAAATTATTCAAAGTCTAAGCCTGTTATGGCTTGTGTCTAGATGTCCTCCTGAAGCTTCATGTAGTCATAGATGGCTTTTTCAGAGGGGGCTGAATTGATGGAGTGTGTAATGCTAGGATTGATTCATGACATAAAGCTAGGATTAAGGGTCCCACACCCTAGACTTCCTGGCTTGCTGCCTCGCTGCCTTCTGCCTGCCATCATTTGTTTCTCTTCTGCCACTTCACCTTGCCTTGAAGCCAGACAACTGTGAATTGAAACCTCCATCAATTATGAGTTACGGTAAACCTTTCCTCCTTTAACTTCAGGTGTCAGATATTTTGTTTCAGAAATGAGAGAAGTAACTAAGACTATGCCATTTCAACATAGTTCGAAATGCATTTTCTCCGGGATTGAATCTGGTGGCTCCTTTGTTAGCTGTATCCTCCAAAACAGACTCCTCTCAATAACTGGGGCTTTCCCATTGCTCATTCCATCTGAATCTCACCTTGAAGAGTAGTGGAGCACTGGCATTGTTATGAATTGAAATGTGTTTCCTTATGTTTCACATGCTGAAGTCCTACCTTCCAGTTCCTCAAAATGTGATTGTGTTTGCAGAGAGTGGCTTTAAAGAGGTGGTTAAGTTAACAAGGTCACTAGAGTGGGCCCTAATCTAATTTAACCATGTCATAAGAAAAGAAAATTCAAATACAGATACGGGGGGGGGAAAGACTATGAGATAACACAGGGAGAGGACAGCCATCTGCAAGTCACGGACAGTACCCTCAGAAGACATCAAACCTGCTGACACCTGATCTGAGACTTCTGGCCTCCAGAATGATGAAACATAAATTTCTATTTTCCAAGGCTAATCTGTGGTGCTTTGCCTTAGCACCCTGAGCAGGTGTGTATGGGTGCCAAAATGACCCCTTCCACCTCCCAGCCCTCTCCCACACCTTGTATTAGAGCCACGAGGCACAGACGGGGTTAAATTAAACATTGTAAATCAGATCAGGTCTCCACCGTCTGCGTGAAAGTTGCTTCTCTAGATTTTACATGAATTTTTAATTTTAGATGACACCTTTGACTAGAAGTGACAGTGGAGCAGATCATTTGTGTAATTACAGCAACAATCGCCGAGGAGAGCAAGCAGCTCTCAAAAGGGTGGAAAACATGAGATGGAGTAAGGGGAGGGCTGCGTGGGTGCTGGAGGTGCAGGAACATCCGGGTTCTGAAGTGCTGAAGCCCCTCATAACCTCACACCCTGGCAAAACACAGAGACATTTAGTTCCCGTCTTCGGAAATGAATACTATAAATTCTCAGAGAAAAGCAGCATTTGATTTACAAATAAGGTTGGGAGGAGGGTGGAAAAGATAGCTCCAACATGAAGGTATCAGATGAACAAAACTCAGACAGTAAATAGAACCAAAGCTCAGCTAGTATTCACATGTTGAGCTGTGTGTTTACGGGGATCATGTCCCTGGCAGTGCAAGCTGCTCTGTTTTGGCTTTTTCCCCCCTCAGATATGATATTTGAGGCATATTAGTGACTGCAAGGTAGAGTAATTAAGCTGACAATCTGTCTGTGCAGTGAAAGTGTGATAAACAGCTTTAAAATGAGTTGGTCTAGAAAACACAGGGATGAAGCTATTTCAGTATCCACAGCACCAAGTAACCCAAGCCAAAGAGTGAGGTGGAAGTTAGTGTGCAGTTCCAGGGCACAGGTTTTCTACTTCTATACACAGCGCAAGCAGATTGGTGTCCAACTTAAGCCACTGGGGGGGAAAATAACAGTGGGGGATACACAAGATATGGACACGATTGAAAGATAGTTTTTAGAAAACCAGGTCCCATTGAGAAGCTAGTTAAAAATTGAGAGCAAATGTAACATTTTTATTGCTTATGGAAAATTATTACTGATTAGCTTCAGTTAAGTAAGACATACACTTTGTCAATTAAGAGACGACTTCTTTTGTCCTCTAAAGATTTGTCTGTTATTTATGCTGTTGATGGTAACATCCTGCAGTCTCTTAATTGTGATTTGGGTTTGGCAGGTAGCCTGGGAATAAGCATCCTATCTCCCAGCATAAGGAAGATGTGTGCAGGGCAAAGAAATACAGTGGGTGAAAATAACAAGTGATTTCCTTCACCAGGTTTTGACCAGTGTGATCTAAAGTCATTGTCACACTGGGAAGTTTGGAAACTACAGTCTCCATCTTTCTTTGTGTGTATTCTGAGTCCTGTCACAATGCTGCAAATGCTGCCATTTTCAAAGTTCTGGTAGAATCTGCATGAGGAACTGGGAATGCGATCAGGGTGTCAAGTTTGCAATGGAGACGGTGACTCTTCCCAGCCCCAAAAGTAAAGAGGATCCCTTGTGCTTTGTCCATGTATGAAAAATTGTCCTCAGCATGAGGGAAAGGCTTCAGTGTGTGACCGGCTGGAAGTTTCTTCTCTTATAATCCTATTTAGCGCAAACCTTTTCCTGTGACTTTCCTAGTTTACTACATCTGAAATAGAAATGAGAGACACCTCCCTTGTCCTCCAGAAATAGAAACTCTGCTAAAAAAGGCAAGTCAAAAGCCAAGGAAATGATGGGCCAGAGATTTGGCTCAGTGATTCCAGCACCTGCCTCACAAGTGCAATGGTCCTGAGTTTGATCCTGGTAACCACATACAATGCTGGGTATGGTGACTCACGCCCACCAGCAATCAATACCACATACCACAGTGCCGGGCGTGGTGGCTCACACCTGTCATCCCAGCACTTGGGAGGCAGAGACAGGAGGATTGCTGAGTTCGAGGCTTGCCTGGGCTATATAGTGAGCTCAGGGTCAGCCTGAACTACAAAGTGAGAGTCTCAAAAAAAAAAAAAAAAAGCCAAGGAGATGATGATGGATGGTCTGTGGCATCTAGAAGGATGTCCCCTGTTGCTGGAGGGCCCCACCTGGACACAGAGGTTGCTTGCTTATTTAAATTTCATTTCTTATTTGCAAAGATTCCCTCTGGGTCTGAGTCTTTTAAGGCCAATATATTCACTTAAAATGCACGCATTTTTGTAGGAAGTAGTGATCTTGCTGTAACGTTCCACATTTCCATCAGGTGTGTTAGGAGAGGCAGAGGTGCCCAGGCTGTGTCAGCACACGCAAGAGCTGACATGAGGCATTTCTACTTCAGTCTGCAACTTCCTGGCACAATGTCTCAGACAAAGAGAGCCTTTCTCTAGTGACATATCAAAGGCAAAGATTCCCGGCTGATGAAACACAGTCATGTCAAAAGAAGAAAAAGACCCAGATGGCAATTCCAGCCAGACCAGGGGCCCAGTGGAAAGTTCACTTGTGCGCAAGTGCAGTTTAGCTCTTGCTTTTTCTGTCTTGAGTTCAACAGGTCACAAGAGAAAAACAGCAATAAGGAGACAAGTGGCTGCTCAAAGCGCATTGGGTACCGTGTGGATGGCTCGTCCTGAACTGCCAGTTTGAGAGGATGTTTTTTGGAAAGGAAAAGAAAATTTCACGCAGACATAGACAAGAGGTGATGTCAAATATTATAACAGATAGGGCAAAATATTAGCCAGCACTTAGTGTGGGAGAAATAGTCCAGGTGCCAGTGGATTAAAACTAAAATGATAGAAAAGAAACAAGATTCTCAGTTAATTATGCTCTGTCCATAATCATTTACAGTGTGGGTAAAGCAATTATTCTTTCAGTCATAGATATTTTCAAAGGATTGTTTTGTAAAGGAGAGCTCCAAACAAATTAAAAAATGACAAATTCCTGTTTATAGGAAAGCGTAAGCAGGAGAATGCCCAAGAAAGAGAGATAGTGTG
Organism: Thryonomys swinderianus; assembly: GCA_004025085.1. Taxonomy (NCBI): domain Eukaryota; kingdom Metazoa; phylum Chordata; class Mammalia; order Rodentia; family Thryonomyidae; genus Thryonomys; species Thryonomys swinderianus. The sequence goes on from PVIC010029457.1 coordinate 6,647, forward strand.
TCTTATTCCAGTGGTAGCAAATCCTACAGACATTAGTAAGAGATGAGATCACACAACATCTGGAGAAATAAACCAGTGAGTGTGGTTTATAAAAGAAAGGGCTGCCTAAGAAATCAGATGGATTTTGTGCTGAGAGATAATGCAGAAGGCAGAGCCCACTGAGTACACAGCCCTGTCCAGCCTGCATCACCTACACCCATCCGGTGCTATCTTTAGTACAGTAAAAATCACTTCACAGTAGTCAGAGATGAAGGCTGCTTGCTGGAGATGGAAGAAACCCAATGAGCCAAATTTCCCCTTCCCAAGATGAACTGTGGATACCAACTCCAGTCTCAGCTCAATGCCTGAGACCCCTGAAGCACAGGAAAACAAAACAAAACAACAACAATAACAAAACCTAGGTTTTAAAAAAGTGTGCCAAATCACTACCAATGGTCAGGGTTCTTCTCACTTCAGAGGAAAGACGCTGAAGTCAAATAACATACAAGGCATGCGTGTGTTAGTTCCTGCAGCAGGGAAAGTAGCTGGGAAAATTCTGTAACTGGGGACTCCCTGAAGGCCACAGAGAACTTAGGGTCTCTAGGGTCACCCATCTTTCCTCACATGTGCTTTTCATTTTTTTTTTTTGAACTATACAAGACTTAATTCTTCAGGCAGATAGACAGACTCCCCACTGTAGGAAAGGTAGAAAAGTCATGATTCATAGCTTTAGATCTCAGCAGAGCAAGATATTTTCTCTGGTGACATATGTGAGGCAGAGGTATTATAGACTATGACTGGTCTTACCTGGACCACATGTCCTCTGTTTATATTTGTTGCTTTACTGAAAGTTGGGTTCCTGGGGGTTGGTGATTCCAAGAGAGATACAGAATAAAGTATAAATACCACAGAGTAGAAGATGTGTGGGCTGAAAATTAAAACCACAAAAGGCAATACAGGTTTTCTAATGCACTCACAGAGAATCTGTGCCTGTGTCTAGTTTCTGGAAGTAGTTCACATTTTTAAAGTTGATTCATTCTGATGTCTAGTATATACTGCTCTTGATTTAAAACAATTCTTTTTTTTTTTTTTTTTTTTTTTTCTTTTTTGGAGACAGGGTCTCACTTTGTAGTTCAGGCTGGCCCTGAGCTCACTATGGTGCCCAGGCAAGCCGACGCGAACTCAGCAATCCTCCTGTCTCTGCCTCCCGAGTGCTGGGATGACAGGCGTGAGCCACCACGTCCGGCATTGTGGTATGCGGTGTTGATTGTTGGTGGGCGTGTCTCCACGCCCAGCATTCTATGTGATTACCGGGGATCGAACTCAGGTCCTTGCACTTGCAAGCAGGCGCCGGAACCACTGAGCCAACCCTCCGGGCCTTAAAACAATTCTTATGAGGCATTTGGGTTTGCTTGAGTGCTGGTTAAAAGGAAACTTGCTGTGGTATTTTGGTATTATTTGGGATTATAGTTACATCATTTGTGACTGTCATGTGGTTCATGGCCCCGGATCTTCTTTATCCCCAGGAGACAGACCCATATGGGCATCTCAATAGTTTAGGAGAAGTGGCTATTTTGCACATTTTTCTCATTGCTGAGACAAAATACTTGAAACCCAAAGTTAAAAGCGAAAAAGATGATTTAGCTCACGGCTTGTAGAGGTTGAAGTCCACCATCAGCTGGCTCCAAGCAAGGCGGCCTGGCAAACAAGCAGCTCAGAAGAGAAGCAGTTCGTGGCAGGCAGGGGACAAGACAAGCCACTTTCTGTCCCTTATTTTGTATCTAGGCTACCAGGGGCTGGAAAACTCCAAACCAATCAGCGGACTGATTTAGTAACCACCCACCCTTAATCCTAGCACCCTTGAGCCCAGCATTGGACCACTGACTGAACACACATTCTAGATTCAGCCACCTCTGAAAAAGCCCCACCTATGACTGCATATGGCTTTTAGGAGGCATCTAGAGACAACCATAACCCTGCCCCAAACTGGGCTTGGCCTTACAGTTGCTTGGTAGCTCATAGAGCCTCATCAGCAGACTAAGAGCACAAGTGTCACTCTGTTGATTAGGAGTTCTCAAGAGTGCGTGATCACAAGAGAGGAACATCTAACTGAGCAGCATGCTTTAGGCTGAGGGTACAGGGGAGCAGTCCCCCCCCATTAAATGTATGGTTCCCAACTTGTAATTGAGAAATAAAGGGCTGCAGTCGTCATAGTTTCAACTATTGACAAGTCATATGGACTGGCCTCCAGGTATTGGTAATTTGGGGAGGTTAAACTTGGTGTCCTCCTACTTGTGAGGCTGGTAAATACATTTCAGAAGCATATTTCTGCCATTTTTATTGTTTTGTGGGCAGATCTCTGAGGAACAAAACAGACATCCTTTGTTTTCTCTCTAAAGGAGTTCTTGAAGCTCTTCTGGACAGAGCCATGACTATTTGTTAAATGAGTGCTCAATAAATTATTTTCATTGAATAAATAATTCAAATTCTGAATAGATAATCTTAGCTTGAGAACTGAAAATGCAGGACCCTAAGTCAATCAAGCAACAGAGGCAGAAGATGACCAAACTACATGTTTCACCTTTTTGCCACAAGTAGACATTCCACTGAGGCCCACCCAGTCCCTGCTTTTGCTAGGAAGCTGCAGAAAACAAGTTCCAAGGTGAGAGCTTTTGTACTGGGACATCTCAGTGGTAAATAACCAGCACCAGGCTGGGGATTTAGCTCAGCGGTGCTAATGCCTTACCTTGTAAGCACAAGGTCCCCAGAAACAATCCTCACCAACATTGTTAACTGTCGCTGGAGTCATCGTTGCCAATTGTTTACACAAATAGAACAACTAGACCAAACTTAATTTTAAATAAACTCAAACTATCAGTTCTCCTTCCCTTTACAACGCAAAGTCACCAGTATGAGTTGAAGCACTAAACTTACCATCTATTTTAAAGTTGTGTGCACATAAATAGATACGGGTACAGAAAGAGTCACAGGCTCTAAACGCACACTTTGGATGCAGTGACCCTGGTAGCCCAGATACGTGGCTGTCCATGAAAGTCAAGAGATGTTCTGCGCACACATGTCCACACGTGAGTGTACATATGTGCTAACAGGGATCTCTCATGCAAGCAGCAAATAATCAGAGTTTGGATGGCATCAAAGTCAAGAGAAAATGCCCGGGTGAGGATTAACATACAAACTGCAATTAGTCCAGCGTGGCACTATCCATCCCTCTGCACGCCACAAGGAAGCTGGCGGGCTGAGGTCAAGGTCCCAGAAGTGAGAGTATTAGCCATGGATATGACATGAGGTGTTTTTCCAACCTGCTCACTCAAGAACTAATTGGTAGGTCAGGAAATTGCAGACACCCATCTGAATGAGCCAGGAAAGGAGCACGAGGAAAGGGCAAAGTTTCGGCATGAATATAGGAATTCTCTTGCTTTAAATGCCATATTCTTTGTTGCTTGACATATTCACATTATCCCAGAGGCCGTTTTAGTTGGTCTCCAGCTGTGAAAAAGACAACATCACATCTGTGGTGTCAGGTGGAGGCAAACACAACAGGAAAAAAAATTAATTGAAAAATCTTGTTCAGATATTTTGTGAAGAAATTAATAATGTGCTTGCCTTGTGGAGAGGTGGCCCATTTCAGGGTCATATGAAGATATTTAGTACATATTTGAACAGCTTTTGGATGCAATGTACTGAGAGTACAAAGACAATTCATAAAGATGTGGAAAATTAGAAATTATTGGTTAATTTTACTAAAAGTAAATAGACTCTAAGTGTCAACTGTCTGAACTGACTGTGCAATGGACTTGTGGGTGTCACATTTCTAGCTAGTTTACCTGAGATGTGTTGTTAGCAGCAAATACGCCTGCAGATGAATTAGGGGAGGAAGAGTCACGAGGCCAACAGGGGAACCACAGACCCCCTTTCTGGACCTGTGTGTATTCCATCCACACAAGCAGTGCAAACTGAACTCTGCACACAAAGATGTACCTGGTTCCATGTCACCTGGCACTCCCCTGACATGGGGGAGCCAGAAGAGGCAGGCACAGACGTCCCCATGAGACAACTAAAACAATCCATTTTTTCTATCAGATCTTGTGAGTCTCACATCAGTTATCTTCATATTTTTGTTTGGAGTCACCTGACTCCAAGCCACTTGTAATAAGTATACTATTTGCCAGTCTTTTAAGTGCATCAGTAAAAATCAATTTCCGCCTGATATGGTCATTAAACTAAATAGGTGATGATCCATTTGATTAGGGACCAGAAAACATCAGGGAAACCGTGACAGAAGGGTGCTGCTGGGCCTCTGTTGCACACGGTCTCTTCTTCCCAGCAGCCCTCACTCTTTGCCATGCAGTCTGAGTTTCCTGGGCCACTGGACACAGATCAACTAAGAAACATTTTTATAAACCCTTTGTTAACACCCCAAGAGGGGATTTTCAAGGAGACATGCTTTAGACATGTTTTGGTATGACAGGGGTCTTGTTGGACCCCATTCTTTTCTCCAGCCCCTGGAGCCAGGCAGGTTGGGCCCACCTGATCACTTAGGAGAACTTCCCAGTTCCCCTGAGCATTCCATGATATTCTCAGTTTTTGCCTTCCCTCCTCTGTAACAAAATATTTCTCTTTTTATAGGAGACAACAAAAGTGGGTCTAGCAGATGGCCCAAGTCAACAGATAACAGTTGAAAGTTTAGCTTTGGTGTTACTAGAGCGAGGCACTTAAATTTCTAAGCCTTGTGTTTCCCAGGCACTATAGAGAACACAAGCTCTGTTCTTAAAATTTTTGAGTATGTAAAGGATGGAGAAGTATACCACAAAGCACTCATGAGAAGTTGCAAGGTTATAATTCCTCCTCTTATTGACTATAAACACTTTGGCTGGCACAGTTTCAAGTTTCTGGGATTAAACAACCACTGATCATATTCATTCTAAAGCTAGTAGTGACACATCTCAGTGTTGTGTTTACATGAACAGGAAACCAAGCTCCTGAATGGTAGATACTAGCTGAAGACAAGCTCTTAGAGCCACAGAGAAGAAAAAGAACAGGAACTCAACTTGCTTTCCTTGTCCTGAAGGTAAAACAGTTTGGGGATACCCGGTTGAGAAAATCCCTAATATTCTCTCAAAGATTCATTCACTACTTAGGAAGTGTATAGTGCACAGTGAGACAGCGACACACTGGAGAGACGGGAAGCATTGCAGACTTCATGGCCTTTACATGATTTGGGTAGGTGCGAATCTGTGAAGTGCAAGACGTCTGCTGTACCAGAATAAATATTTTCTGAAGCACCTTAGCTGAGTTTGAGACAAAGCCCCAGACATGCGGAAGAGACCACCTTCTGGAGGCAGCAAAATAGATGAAATAGTTGGCATCATAAAAAGGAATCTAGCCAAAGAAAGCCTGCATTACACAAGTATCTTTATGCAAGCGCATATGACAGCCACATGAATACCAAATGAATTCATTATGATCACTGCTATTTTCATGAATACCAAGTGAATGTATAATGACTGGACTCTTAAAGTGTTACCAATTTTTTAAAAAATACTAGAACTAATGGGAAAATTAATCTCATTACATGCTGAAGAGGTTGCATTTCAGAAAAAGTGTTTGGAAATACTTAGGTGGCTGGCAATCAGGAATTTTCATAAATTGCATCAGCTCATTTAATCTTCCAGCTTTGTCCAGAGTCTATTTCAATTGCAAAGCATTCTTACCGTTGCCCCAGCAGACAAAGTGCCACATCTGGTATCCGAATGAGCAGAAGTTCCCTTTATTTGGGGGTCCTTCGCTGGTCTGAGCCTTTCTGACGTTGGAAAGTTTGTCTCATTCGGAATGTGCAGCTTTGATAGAGAGAAGGAAATCTCTGTTATACAAAGCTTCCTTCTACTGTGCTGTCTCCTAGTTTTCTAGGGCACCAAAAGTGACCAGCACTGGTGGAGGCTTTAGCTTAGCTCGTATCCGTACCCTGGAACACAGCTAATCAAATGCCTTTTGTTCTCCAGAGACCCACAGTTTCCAAAAGTGTTTTAGGTGGGGCTAGTTCATGCAGAACTAGGGAGGGAGCCTGAGGACTTCATAAGTACTTACACACACACACACACACACACACACACACACACACATTTTAAGTATATTCATAGATACACTCATAAAGGCACTTCTGTACATACATAAATTTAGTAAATTTTCAAGAATCTTTTTAATCAGATTCCTCAAGCTTTTTCCCCTTACCCCTACAAACCTGCCCACCTATCCCCAGAATTCAGTGGCTAAATACTATACTAGTCGATACACTTTTCACAATGCTGTGAGAGTTTTTTGTTTGAACCAAGAATCTGGAAAGTTGTGGAACGATGGTTCCATTTATATCCTAGACTTACTTGCTTAAATTCCTTGCTCTGTTACTCACGTAGGTAAAATTCAGAAGTTCCTAAACACAGACCAGCATTGAATCATGTTTGTAAGAGGGATATTTTCATATAGGTGCTAAGCCTTCCATGGGACTTCGGGTTTAGGACCTGCAGGCTACCAGCTCAGGGCCAAGTGCTCTGACCACCCCATGAGCTGTGATGAGAAGGTCCCTTGGGGTCCATGGTTCAGACGTGCTGCTCATTGGCCAGCTCACTACCTTACACTGCTCTGTCTCCACCAGTTACAGAAGGGAATGCAAAGAGGGTGAGAAGTTGGAAGGAGTTCAGAATTCAAAAGAAGAGATTCTATTAGCGTTTTCTATCTGCAATCATCAAAAGGAAGGGGTCAGATCTAAAGCAAGTTCTTGGTAGTCACCCTGAGGCAGGATGAAAACAATGGCAGGCAAAGTAGCTGGCCCTGTGGAGCACAAGGCACATCTTTGGAAGATTAGGGGCACTTTGAGTACATGTGATACAACCCGAGCACACCTGGGCACTTCCTTTTCCAGGTGCAGGTCATGCAGAGATGTAGGGAGTCGTTACAATGCATAGAGCGCCTCCAGGGTCTCAATTGAATCTCACCAGACCACTCCGTGGAACTTTCCACGTCCACATAATATCTCACGTTCTCACTTTCAGGATGCAAAATTCCAAGGAACAGTTCTACATGGCTGGGTGAGGTGCCATCCGGAAATAAAGGTCAGTTCTGGAAAATGCCCTTTCCGGATTCCATAGCCAGGTAGGGAGAAGGTCAGAACAGTCAAGTAGTCAAAACGAACTTTGCTTTTCTTCATTCCTTTAATTAAGTAAATAGTTTTATCATACCCACTTCCAAGGGCACATACTGAAGAATCATAATGAAAGGGTAAGTCTGAACAAATGCCTTGGACCACAATCTTTGACAGAAAAAGGATGTGCCTTTGGGGAGCAGGAGTAGAACCCCAAGCTGCCCACATGCCTCGAAGGAAGCAGCATCCCTGGTGGTTACACACATGGGAGAACAATCAGGTAAGAACCCCAGGCTGGCTCATCTTTCTAAACTGGGGTCTGGGGGTCAGTCATGTAACCTCTCAAAGCCTTCACTCCACAGTAATAAGTTAGACACTGATAACATGGAACACTAACACAAACACTGATAACAGGTCACGTGGTCTGGTAAAATTGAATTGAATGATGAAGGCAAATATATGATGATTGCAAAAGGGTCACCACAGATTTTTCTCCATATACCTCAATAAGCAGGACCAGCTGGATAATTTGCAAAGTCCAATGCATAATAAGAAGGTTACCCCTTCTCAAAAAAATATACTAAGAATTTCAGGAGAGAGCAAAATTAAATATATGGACTTTCTTAACACAGGAGTCAATAAAGCTTCCGGAGTCACCTGCCCCAGTCACATACCACCTGGCCCCTTAATCAAAAGCCAGAGTCATACCTCACACCCTTTTTCCTGAGCAGCAAGCAATTTGTCCTGCACAGCATCAGTATAAGCAGCAAGAAGATGTCAGTTAAACATTGTTCATCATTTTCACAAAACCTACAGCCTAAACTTTTCCTCAAAGAATCATTGTCTGTTTATGTGGACATACTCTAACCAAATTCTTTCCTAAGAATACACCACTAGATCCTATTATCTTTGCTAACCACGGAAAGAATTTTCCTGCTTTTAAGATACTAAAGTGTGGGAGAAAATACATGAAAGAATAAAAAGCAATATGTACTCAGGGAAATTAAACCCTAAATAAAAGAGAAAGCAAAATGCAGGATAATTTAAAGGATGCAAAACAAGCCTTTGACAACAGCATTTTGAGAGATAAGCTCCTAAATGAGATCAGGGAAGCAGAAACATCTCTTCTTCACAGTGAGACAAAGGTGGATATATGTTGACCAAAAGTGCAGAGAGAATATTTTAGCAATAGTTTTCAGGAGCTGTACAATGATTGACAGAGACTCTAATGCAAAGAACATCCAGAAAAATTACTCTGTGAAGTTTTTGAGATGTTTAGAATCAATTTTAATACTACATACTGATTATCTTATTCGTTAGCCTGGCAAACATATATGCTTTATGCATGGGTGAGAATGTTTGGAAGTTGTCCTTAACTTGACAACTTCTAATATGCAACTGACAATAAGATTTAATTTTTCTAAAGAAAACCAATACTATTTGGGTCAAATCATGTGAAATGAGATCGGGAGGAGAATCCATATCACCCCACAGTATTCTTTTTTGATGAAATTCTTAGCTCAGGATTATGCCTATTTATCCAAAAGAAAAAGTCAAAAGAGGAGCTCAAAGCTCTGTCTGTCCCTCCCCTAAGGAGGGGAAGGTGATGCCTCCCTCCATCATGGCACCTCTGAGATGGACCTTCTGGACGTTTCCACAACAAGTTGTCAGTAGTAGCATTTTCTACTGCATATATTTGATCTTGCTTTCAATATATAGAAAATGACAGCGTGCTCATGGATCAATGTGTAAAAATCACATAGAGGTTTCTCAGAGAAGCCTTTGTTTGATTATCCATATGGCCCCTTAAGTTCCTTCACGTTTGTTGAACTACAGGTCTTTATTTTATCATTAGTTTTATTATTTTTGCAAATATGTTCTCTCAGTAGTGCAGAAGAAGACCAACTGAATCATATTCTTCTTTCTAGCTTAAAAGTATTAAGACGAGAAGAATTGTCAGCTGTCGTCCATTTCAAGCCCTTGAAGTTTCTTGGTTTTGCCTTGACTCTTCATGACCAGGCATGTTCCTTAACCAAAACAGGAGGTCCTATGTGGTCACCCAGCCACTGCTGTGTTTTCTCTTGCAACAGGAAACCTCTTTCCACAGAGCTAACAAGGCTGTGCCTTTGTTGCCTGTCGTGGCAAAAGTCCTATGGGGGCTGTTTTCAGCTTCCATCTCAAGTGACTTCTTATTCACATTATATTAAATTAATATGCACATTATACCAATGAACATTTTATATTTCTTCAATTAAAATTCCCTACTCAAATATACTGCTTTAATAGCTGGAAACACCAGTATTAAGTCAACATCTCTGTGTAGCACAGCATAAGACAACTTCCTCTCTGGTCCATCATGGCACACCGGTCACATATCCTTCCCGAGTGTGAGTTTCCAATTACGAGATGGCGCTAGGCAGCAGAACCATTAAAAAAGAACAAGTCACACTGTGTGGGCACTAACTACCCACTGGGGTTAGTAACCGGCTGCTTGATTGTCTTCAGGTATAAAAGAAATGAAAAGTTGCCCAAAATGAGGGAACCGGAAGAGATGAGATCTCAGCTGCTGTCTTGTGTAGCCCCAAGGTGGTAGCTTGTCATCATGGCACAGCTGGCCAGGAGCAGGAGCTAAGGATTTTTTTCTTTTTTCTTTTTTGCCAAACACATTACGCTACTTTACAGACAACTACCCTTCCTTTTTTATTTTTTAAATTTTTTTTGCTTGTGGATACTCTTTCCAAATCTTTCTATGTGAAGATGTCTTGCAAATCCTCAGGGCCCAAGCGTGGCAAGCCACTTTCCTATATCCATTCCATAGGGAAGCTCATTTGCTCTATTCCTAAGTGACAGCAGGAAAAGGGTGGTAGAGGGGTGTCAGAGTTACTTCCTCTGGACTCGAAGAGTCCAAGGCGATCTTAATCTTCAGAAGAAACTGACTGAAGTGTGAGTGTGGGGGGAGGGGACAGGGTTTGCCATGGCAACAGACAAGCTCCCCTCAACTGAATGCATTAAATGAACCAAAAAGAAGTGAAAACAAAACAAAGAAAACAGACCACCTGACTCTATCTGCTGATACTTCTATACCTGGGTTAGACAACGGCCCTATATTTAATCACCAAAGTGAAAACTCCAGCTCAAGGGCCATCAACGCTACTGCGAAGGGCGTATTGTGTCCCAACGGAGTAACATTCCAAGCCCACACTGACACCATCTTCCATGTCCTAGATGTTTTTGGCACTTTCCACCCATAATTTAAAGATTCCCTCACATCTTTTTGCATTTCCTATTGAATATTAAAACGTTGATATAATGCAATGTCCTGCTCTCCCACTACAAATGCAAAGCAGAAAATAAACATATATAACAAGGGAGGCAGAGTTCCATCTTGAAAAGCAAACTGCATGTTGTTGGAAAGTGTGGGGCTAACAGCCCCGGGCGGAATGGCTCAAGGCCGAAGACCTTGTAAGGACAAAGTGTGGGGTCCAAGTGTCTGAAAGGGCAGCTGGAAAAGGACCAAGATCGCTGTACGCTCCTGGCGTTCACTGACTCGTGACTCGCCTCCCCGCAACGCACACTGCTCTGCAGCAAGCTTGCTCCAAATCCAGGCATAAATAACTCCCTCTGGGCTCAGAGGTCACCAAGTCACTCACACAGTCGTCTTTGTTCTTCCTCCTGGGGGCCCACTAGATACTGTGAGCTGTCATGGAACCTGGGTCTGGATGGGCACTGTGGTTCTCTGACCCTGGAAATGGGCTGCACTTCCTAGGAGATGCTTTTACTCAGGGTGGGCACCCAGACCTTTACCTTACCCCTGCCCCGGGGGCTGACTATTGCTCTGTATGCAGAGCAGTGCACAGCAGGCCGGGGTGTGGTCACCTGAACCCCCAGGCCAGGTAGGCCAGGCTACCGTCCACCCAACTCTCGACAGCAGCTGAGCCTCTGGTTTGCACATCTCGGTGCCATCTTGTGACTGCACTGGGAGCAGAACAAACCAGCGGGCTCAGGGCATCACCCGAGAGGCTCACACTAGAAGAAAAGTATGGATCGGGCTGAGAAAGTTCAGGTACTGGCCATAGAGAAACAAAGTAGCCACATTCAAAAGATGTGAATTAGGGCTGAAGATTTAGCTCAAGTGGTAGGGCACCAAACTCGGATGCACAAGGGTCCGAGTTCAATCCCTGGTACCACCAAAAAAAAAAAAAAAGGTGTGAGTCTAATAGTAGCTACGGTGGAAACTGGAAACAGTGACAATATGAGAGGTCACAGTCAGGATTGATTTCAAGGGTAAACAGGGCCTACAGGAGTGTCAGCTCTTGCATTTTAATTCCAGGACGATGCCTGCCTGACACTGCTGAGTGTCTGCTCTTTATCTGGTACCATCCCCGAGCTGTCTCCACAGCTGAGAAATGCATTGTGGGAGTGGCTAGATACAGATCCCACTGAGCGATCTGTGCTTCTGTGTTTCTACCGCGTTGTCATCATCCACCCAGAACCCTTGAGGGGACAGGACTCAGGACATACTCAGAAGTGAAGAAATGAATAAATAATACAAATCTGTAACACAGAAGTCTTGAACACAAATTGGTAAAAGCGTAAAAGAAAGTGATAACACCCCATGGCCTTCAAGGGTATGTATATGACAAAATATAATTCATTATTGCCGTTTCCCAACAAAATGATAGGCAATTCCCATCAAATTAAATGCTTTCCAAATACATTTTTCTCTAGGTTTGTTATGGAACGAGAGGACAGTTTATTATTATAAACCAAAACGATGCAATCATGCTTATGAATCTAAAGTTATCTAAAAGACATGAGGTTTGGAAGTTGCTGAGGCGGTTAGGAGTTCAGCAGATATAAAATGAAGATGGAGATTGTGGAAATACCTGGAAGCCCGTTCTGAAGCCCTGGCAGGAAAGGACATGACATTGAGCAAGAGGATATATCTAACAAGGAACCTCGTGAGCGGGGCGTGTGTGAGAGTGTGTGAGCCCGTGCACAGGTGTAGGAGCGTGTCCACCTCCCAGGAAAACCAAGAGAAGCCAACGCGGCGAACTCCTCAGGTTCACATTCATTTCGGGGTGTCACAGTGATGGGGAACAGAGTGGTTAATGGGGTAACCTGGGCCAGAATGTTTGCCTTCAGCACTCCTTCCTCCCGAAAATGACTGCTCACACTCAGTCTGTGCAAACAGATTCAACCGGAGTACGCAAGAGGAAACCTTTGAAGTTAAAAGTCTGGCCACATAAAACCTCCCCATTATCAATAGTAAAGAAATATACATTTAAAATGAAAAACTGAAACCGTTAGACATGGGAAAGGCTGGACCAAAAAAACCCAGGAAAAATAGGCACAGGAACCGAGTGAAAACAATCAAGCTAGAAGTGCTGCCAAGTGGCCCTGCCTGAGCGCCCTCCGGGCCCGCTGCTGGCCAGCACCCCCAGCACTGCCTGGCCTGCACCTGGCCAGCGCCCCCTTGCAGCACGAACAGCAACCTTCTCCTCCTTCGACATCTTCGTCACGTACTCACGACTTTTCCCAGCTGACTCAATGGCATTTCTCCTCTCCAGGTAAATGTTGAGAATGTGCGAAGTGTTATCTTCTCCAGACTCTTCCAATGCCACGTGTGTAGGTTCTGGGTGCCAGTGAGCACTTCTAAGCACATTCCAGGAACAGAAGTCTTTGAGGTGTACGCAGAACCCACGGACGAGGTGGTTACTAGTGGCCAGATCTTCACCTCTGAGAACCCTCCAGAGGTATGAGAATAGGCTCAGTCACTTGATTTCAGGTTCACATCAAAGTACCCTGTATTCTAACATTTCTCAAATATGCATGATGCTTGTAATAAATACGTACAGTTAATGTAAGACTCTTTTTCTCTCATCTCCGTTGAAAGCTGTTCTAAGAGAATGAATTCTTAAAATCAGGAGAATAGAATAGTGCGCATTTGACAAATAAAGGTATTTTCATGGTTTGGAGAAATGCATTTGGGAAATAACAGTCAGCCTGTTGCGCTAGCCTAACATGTTCCAGGACCCCAGGCTGTGATTTATGATGCATCCCCCACTGGAAGGCCAAGGCACCAAAGTGTCCACTTGGCAAAGCCATAACTATTTCATGTTACAACTCAACTGTCATCTGTTTTGCAAAGCCTTCCCTTCCCATGACCCCAGATGAAAAAAAAAAATACAGTCTCTTCTGCTTCCATATCTAGGGCTACCAACTGTTCTATATTTTTAAGGAAAGAGAGAAAGAGGAGAAGAGAGAGAGAGAGAGATTATTGAATAGCCAGTTAACCTATCTATAACTCAAAACTTTCTTTCATTTAAAAGCATGTCATATTTTCTTGAAACTAATTAATAGTTCCTTTGTGACCTCTGCATGAGTTACTCTGATTTAAATTGTTTGCAAACATTCATTCAATTATCCTCTTACCCACTCTCCCAGAAATTTCTGTCTTTATGCCCATTTTATAGGTAAACTAACCGAGAGACAGAAATTGAAGCAATTTGCCCGAGTTGCACATATTTTAGTAAAAGGCGAAAGATTTATACGATCTGAAGAGAAACCAGAGTATAGTTGCACATATTTTAAGGAGTAGCCTGAGATTTCACAGCAGCCAGGGTCCTCTGTGCTATTCCAGTCCCTGCAGCGGCCTGAAGTTTGCCTGATTTTAGGGGCACCGTGGGTTCAGTGCCCTGTGGGCCCTGCCTGAGCCCGAGAGAGCGTATACCTCCAGGGTGCAGAGCACGTCAAAGTAAGTGCCTTCCTTTCACTACTTACCAGCCACTGTGCTGTTCTGAAGTGGTTTATCCTTCCCAAAAACAGTAAAGCCTTATGGTTGTTTTCTTTCTTGTGTGTGCCAGGGTTCAAACTCGTGACCTTGCACTCACGAATCAGACACAGGAACTACTGAGCTAAATCCCCAGGCCAAAAGCCTTGTGTTTAAAGCCGGGTTTTCTTCTTTGGGGCTGGCCTCTTCAGGTTTGTCTCTATTGGATTAGCAACTGCCTTTTTATGGATCAACAGAGGCTACAAAACATCGCAATGGCAAAGTGAGCATTTGACCATCAGTGCCAGGCACCAGGGGTAGGATCTGGACAGTCTGGTCCAGGAGGGCCCAGGATTTGGGTTTGATATTCATTTTTTAACTTTTTCTACCCCTTTTACGATTCAGAAAACTCATTAATTTTTTTCACCTAATGTCTTCACTGGACCTTTTTAAATGTAAATTTTCTTCAGTGACTTAAATGGCAAGTGCTGCTTTCCGATTCTGCTCTAATTTGCTGACTGAAATTGGTCCACAGTATGAAGTAGCGTCCTAAGTCCATGGTGAAGAGGCTTTGAACTGGCGAAGGTCGTGGTGGTAAGCGGCACACTGTGTGCTCTTGGGGAAAGGTATAGAGCAGCCAAAAGGGTGCGAAACAAAAGACAACTTTCATTCCAGCAGACAGGCCACATCTTGGGATTCGTGGCAGGAGATAAACTATAGTGAGGAGCTTAGGGCTTTTCCAATAGGCCCACGGTTCAAAAGTCACTTGTTTCTATTTCTCATTTGCATTGGGAGGGACCCAAATAAAGACTTGTGCTTCCTGATTGGTGACACGCCACGAAATCGTGCAAGTGCTCGGATGCAAGTATGTGGCAAATTTATCAAAATAATTGCTACAGACAGATAATGTGACAGGCCCTGTGCAGATTCCCCAAACAATCCCGCCCACGGTGGTCCAGTTTGGAATCCTTTTGGCTTCTGTCTTCTCCGAGGTCCCCTCTGATCATATTTTTTCATCCTAAAAGTTTCCCCCTGGGAAGCAGGGCTGTCTTGGCCAATCAAGAATGCTTAACAACCATAGTAGAAGCTGCCTACATGTTGACAGGCAAACCGGTCAAATATCTCGACGTAATCTCTCAGGTAATTTGGTGTCATAGCTTTAATAAATTTCTGTGAATGTCTTCATGCAAAGCTTCAGGAGTTACTTTTATTTTTGACAACATATAAAATAAAAGGGTGATTTTGAAGATCTATTTTGCCATAAGGAGTAGTCTCATTGTTCAGCTTGTGTGCTTTTATTTTAATCAACGAATTTGAGGGGATTAAAAATGACAACATTAATAGCCAGTTGGTTTCTATTTGTTCTAGAAACAGACACTAATTGTTCGTGTCAGATTACTTCACTGTTACCCCGTGCTAAACTTCCTCGTCAGGCAAAGCCAGCAATCCCCGCCGTCAGGTGGGGGGTGGGGCCGAGAGGAGAACAAAAGCCACGGACAAGGAGAGAGGGAGGCTGCGGGGATATTAATTAGCTCGCCTGTACTACACTGTATTTTAATTAATCTGACAGATTTTTCAAAAATGAAATTGACTTTTCCCATTCTTTTACCTTGTGAACGCTTTTCCTTGTCACTGAGCAGGTCAATCGTACTCATGCGTTTAGCCGTTTCCTCCGCTGAGCCCGGGTCCTCCAGATGTCTGTGGGCCTCGCCATGCGGTGAGCAGGGGCGGTGTTCCCGCGCGTGGGTCCAGCGGCCAGTCACTCAGTCACCGTCACGCTGAGCCCAGCGGCTCAGACCCACGAGAGGAGCGTGTAAGAAAGTCTTTTTTTTTTTTTTTTTTTTTTTTTTGAGACAGGGTCTCGCTTTGTAGTTCAGGCTGGCCCTGAGCTCACTATGGTGCCCAGGCAAGCAGCTGCGAACTCAGCAATCCTCCTGTCTCTGCCTCCCGAGTGCTGGGATTATAGGCGTGAACCACCATGCCCGGCACTGGCACTGTGGTATGTGGTATTGATTGTTGGTGGGCGTGAGTCTCCATGCCCAGCACTGTATGTGGTTTCCGGGGATTGAACTCAGGACCTTGCGCTTGCGAGGCAGGCGCCGGAACCACTGAGCTAATCCTCTG
>PVIC010029458.1:0-22533 GCA_004025085.1 Thryonomys swinderianus
ATCTTAGTGAAAACTTTTTCATACAATTCACAGATCCTGATAAAGTAAATGATTCTAATGATGATTTCTAAGAGAAAATTTGTTTTCCAAAATTAATTAATTAAAACATCTAAGCATTAATATTAATCTTAATTATGAAGTAAGTTTAATTAACTAATTAAATATATTTGACTAAAAGATAAGTGAAACTAAATTTCATTAATTAAATTTAAGAGAAATTGCTGGGCATGGTGGCCCATGCCTGTAATCCCAGCACTTGGGAGGCAGAGACAGGAGGATTGCTGAGTTCGAGGCTTGCCTGGGCTCCATTGTGAGCTCAGGGCCAGCCTGAACTACAAAGTAAAAACCCTGTCTCAAAAACAAAACAAAACAAAACAAAACAAAAACCTAAAAAATTTTGAGAAATAATGTTTGAACAAAATGATGTTTAGCTTTCTCTCCCAACAAAACTCTCCCTCTCAGTTTTCAGTGTCCCCTCCCAAATTGACAGATGAAAGCTCACTTTGGTGTGGGTGGCTCTTCCCAAAGGCATTTGAACTGTGCAAGGATTTCCTGGAAATAATAATGTAGCATAAAGAATGATGTTAGAGTAAGAATTTCCAGTCAAGAACGGAGGCATTTCAGGGCAGAGGGACAGTTCCAAGAACTTACACCAAGTGTCTTGAGATGTGCTGGGCAGGGGTAACTATGCGTAACAGGGCCCTGAAGAGAACCCACCCAGGTGATGGAGGAATCGGCAACTTTTGGACCAAATAGAATTTTGGTGACACTCATGACTGAAGAAATTAAAATCACTAGGATTGTGTTGCTTTTTGATGAATATCAGTGACAATACCAGCTCCAGTACTTTATTAGCTATGTATAAATACCCTGCCATTCATGTGAAAAGGTTTTACTTGAAGTCAGGCCCACCAAGGAGGATCAATAGCGTGGACCTGACTAGATACTGAAACGAGGGGAATACTTTGCAGAAAAGTCCATGGGACCTTCAAAATGAAAGAGACAAGCAGAGAGTGAGTGAACATTTAGATACTTACTTTGTGGGTGTTCACTCACAGTTTCAGGCTTTTTAAACTGATCCTGGTGGATAGCTCCATTCTGAATAATAATAATCTGCACAACTCTTGAGTTCCAAGCCTATGTTAGACACTGCAGTTGGCCCTTGAAACAAATACATTATTCTTACTTCATTTTCATGTGGCAAAGTTGCTTCTGCACTATACAGAACATACACACACAATGAAGAAACTAAAATGAGTACTTTCTAGCTCCTTTTGAGAATGAAATAAAATATTTAACAAGGCCTACGAAGAAAATGTTGGCTATAATACCAGTCACAGTGACACACATTTTTTATTGGTACATTTTATTGGCACATTATATATGCATATCACAATTACATACCACATTAAGAATTTGTACCAGTATATGACACAACTTAATTCTCATTTGAGGCACACATTTTTATTCCCAGAATTTAGGAGCCTGAACTGGGTACTAAGTAGTTCAAGGCCATCCTGGGCAACATAGTAAGACCCAAGTCTCAAAACAGTGCATACTGGGATGGGAATTTAGCTCAGTGATTCTGGCACCTGCCTAGCAAACACAAGGTCCCTGGTTTGATACCCGGTAATCACATACCACAGTGCCAGACATTGTGGCTCATGCCTGTAATCCCAGCACTCTGGAGGCAGAGGTAGGAGGATTACTGTGAGTTAAGACTAGCCTGGGCTATCATAGTGATCTCGGGGCCAGCCTGAACTACAAAGTGAGACCTTGTCTCAAAAAAATAAATTTATACTAAGAAAAAGAAAAATGAAAATGTCAGTTGTGCTTTGCCTTTTACATCTATGTCATATGTGTTAACAATTTCAGATACGTAGACTGAAATGCAATTTGCCTCATGACAATTTGCCTCACCAAAAGTGATCTCTACTTTCCTATCTTTCTGGCCTCCGGTCTATCCATCTTTTCTGTCTGCTGCACACACAAAAAAAAATTGAATACATAATACACACATAGCCACTGTAATATATATTGGTATACCCTCCATCATGGAAATAAGTGGTTCCTTTTCAGAAAATTGCAGCAACAACAAAGCCCAGGGAAATACAGAACCTTGCTCCATTCGTTTTGGTTTGTTCATGGAGCAAGAGAACCTCTGAAATGGTAATCTTCCTAGTTGGTACTTTCCTGGGGAAAGCATAAAACATTCAGACCCACTCTATTCCTCCCAGGCTTATTCCACAAGTCTCTCAGAGTCTATTGTTTACATTTTTTTCTTCTTATATGTCTAATACAGCTATTCAATCTACAAGTGAGTGGTTAAGAATCATGTAAATAAGTGACTATAATAGAATCTTGACAAAATTAACAGCACTGCTTTTCTAGAGGGAGTATAGCCCTATACTCTGCCAACACCATATTTCTATTAAATTAATTAGTAGTTATGTGTGCATCTTTATAGAATCTAGTCATGGAATGTGGCACCAAAGTAGATAATAGGCTGAGAACAGGTTTTGGGCAAGGCAAATAGTAGGGTTTGAAGCATAACTAACAGCAAACTAAGGACAGAAAGACATATCAAACACAAAATTCTGGAGCTGATGCATGTTCCACACCATAGCAAAGAGTCACATTCAGAGAAAGACAGGCAAGGAATGCCATGCAAATGACTCTGGAGTTGAGGACATCATGACCTCTAGAAACTAAAGTTTATAGCCTGCTGCTCATAAGGAGCCACTTTGCCTCCTGATTTTGTGGCCCCCTAAGTGATCCTGCGGTACACCATCATTAATATGATCTGCTTAGAGGTCTGTGTCGTCCACCCAGCTTGAAGCATCTGGAGAGCAAACCCTGTGTCATCTCTCCCTGAATCCTCATGTCTGACCTGAGGCATGTCCTGTGTGTTGAACTGAGTTAGATGGAGTCAGGTTATATTGCTCAGGTGTATAGTCACAAGAGTGAAGTGTAATTAGCTCTGGAGCACTAATTACAATGCTATTTTGGATGAAGTTCAACAATAATAAACATGGTTTAACTTACCTGCAGCCTCTCAGATTTCTTCCAAACTTTTTAGGTTCTATGCTTTCCCTAGTGTTATTTTGCCCTGAACAAATCTCAACCTTTTTCTTTTTTTGATTCTCAGCAGTTTCAAGAAAGGAAAAAAAAAAAAAAGGTTTTCATTCATTTTTCCCAGTTTGCCTTCCACAGTGCTATCGTCTACACCTAGTTGCAGTGTTGGCTTGCTCTAGCAGAATGTGCTGCGGCCATATGCATAGTCGTGGAAACATGAGAAAGTGGTGCTGATTTAACAGCTCCCTCAGCTTATGCTAAAGTCACAGCTCTCTTAAAGCAGTGGTGGGTGTGTTTGTTTCCCACTCAAGAGTTTGAGCTACTCAGTATGTATCACACATCTTAAATCTCAATATGCTGCTTACTGTTTTAGCTCCAAACCCACCAAATTCAAACTGTCCCAAGAAAAGCAATTCCTCCCCTTCTGAAACTGCTCATTTCACCACGTCTCTATGTGATTATCCCACTCACAGTCCAAGTTAATGACACCAAGCATTTGAAATATGAAGACTAAGAATGTCACTATAAACATATAAGATAAGATATTCAAAGGCCCTCTCAGAGTTATTATTCTAATGGGCATTATTTTACTCTAGGGCAGTAAGGCTACTTTTGGTTCCAAAGAACAGAAATCACAGTCAATTGTTTTAAGAAACAGGAGAGTGTGTTTGCTCATGTCGTGAGGAAGGCTACTGACATGATTCCTAAGAAATCAGGTCTCAGGGACTTTCCAGAGGGATCACTTCATCTCTTCTTGACTTTAACCTGCAGGCAGGCTCTCCACTTGGTGGAGAAGAGGGCTGCTCAGAAACCCAGAATCCCACCATCTCTGCTGGGCAACCCCAGTAAGAAAGAAAGCATGTTTCTTCGTACATCAGTCCTGGAAGATATTCAGGATGAACCTTCCCATTCCTTTTATCTGAGTTCCTTAGGGTTTACTGCAGATACAAAGAATCTCCAGTACTTTTGAAAATTCAGATTCCCAGGTACTAGTACCAGAAATTCTAATTCAGTAGTTAGGAAACTGATGTGGAGTGAGGAAAAAAATGCTTTTCCAGAACAAAGAAGCATTAACCAAACAAACAAAAACCCACACAAGAGCCTCATTTAGGAAGAGGTAGGGGAGATGGGGCAAAGAAAGGAAAAGGAGAAAGAGGCAATGGAAAGAATATGCATGTACAGTTATACCAAAATAAAATCGATGAGTCCATGTAACTAATACGCACTAAAGATCTCACCTAGAATTCGTGAATCCAAGCATCTGTGACCCCAAAATGATGCTATAATACACCAGCGAGCAAGAGACATGAAGCATCTTTTATGAAAATGCCAATAACAATCCTCAGCTACCTAGTTACAAATGACAATTTTTTTGGTAAATAATGGCCAGTGTCAACTTGAAAATAAATTTTTAAAGGCTGTCAGAATCTCAGTCACACACCCTTCTGTGACATTCCTCAGGCGCTTCTTCAAAACACTGATGAGCAATCACACTGACCCACTTGAGAAATGTTATTCAGACTTTTGTTGACATTGCAATTAAGACTTTTTGGTGCTCTCACGCAGAGGCTAGGAGGCAATGCTAAGATCTCAGAGATCAATTCAGTCCTGTGGTCACAGTAATAATAACAGGTTCTTATGAAGAAAGAGAGCCATTCACTCAGCGTTTGCACTGGGCATGAACAGGAAAGGCACTGGTCCAGTGATGAAGCCTCGTGGAGCTCCTCTCCTGTGGGGAGACAGACAATAAGGAAACACTCCCATAGAATAAAATGTCAGCTAGTGACAAGTGCAACAAAGAGACTAAAGATGGGGGAGGAGTAACAGGAGGCGTATGTACATGGAAGACCAGGGAAGGCTGTTCTGAGGAGATGACCCAGGAATCAAGCGGAAACGCTGGCCACCCAGAGGTCTGTGGGAAAAGGAAAAGAGGCAGGTCCTTTCAGCACCGTGCGGCCCGCTCACCGCAGCATGGCCCCAGCAGCAGGTGGTGGCGATGCGGCTGGAGTGGTGGGCCGGGGTCAGAGCTTGAGGGTCTTGCGGTTGTGGCCAGGATTGAGCTGTATTCCAGATGTGGTGGGAGCCACTGGGGGATCGGGCCAGAGGCTATGGGGAGACCCAGTTCCAAAGTTTTATAGTGTCTCTCTGGGTATTGTGTGAGGTATAAACTGTGACCAAAGTAGGGGCTGAATGATTGGGTGTGAGTTCATAAAACTTGTTCTCAGGTGGTGGATGCAGTGGAAGGGGTGAAATGCAAAGGTGTGGGGTAAACTTTTAAGGGTAATCCACTGGATAAGGGGCCAAGAGGAAGAGTGTTTCAGTAAGAAAAAGACAGAAGCTAACGTTAAGAACCATAATGTAAAATGGAATGCATCAGATACACATCCTAAATATTGCATAGTTTTCTTACACAAGAAATCCAAAGTATAATTAAATTAAAGGGCAAAATAATGAATATACTATAAAAAATAGGGAGATAGACCTTTTGCAAATGAGAAGAAGCCACCAAATGGGAGGAGAGGAAGGGAGGGAAAGGGGATGAAAAAAGAATTAAGATGTAAGAATTAAGAACTACCAAATCACCATGAGGAATCATTATGTACTTCAAGTGCAGACTAATAAAAATAAGAGTTTTAGAAAAAGATTTTCCCAAATAGGGAGAGTGATGATCGAGGAAAATTCCTTAAATGGAACAATGGATCAGTTTTGGTTTGGTTTTGTTTTGTTTTGTTTTGTTGAGGCAGGGTCTCACTCTGTTGTTCAGGCTGGCCCTGAGCTCACTATGTAGCCCAGGCAAGCCTCGAACTCAGCAGTCTTCCTGCCTCTGCCTCCCGAGTGCTAGGATTACAAGCATGAACCACCACGCCCAGCTGGAACAGTTTTTATTCTTAAATAAAAGAAGCATTAAAAAAAAAAGAAGAAGAAGAAGAACAAGGGCCAGAGATTTAGCTCAGTAGTGCCGGCACCTGCCTAGCAAGCACAGGGTCCCTAATTCAATCCCTGATAACCACATCCAACAATACAGGGTTTGGTGATTCATGCCCACTGGCAATCAGTACCACATACCACAGTGCTGAGTGTGGTGCCTCATACCTATAATCCCAGCATTCAGGAAGCAGAGGCAGGAGGATTGCTAAGTTCCAGGCTTGCCTGGGCTCCATAGTGAACTCAGGGCCAGCCTGAACTACAAAGTGAGACCCTGTCTCAAAAAAAAAGCAGCATCAGCATCAGAGTAATCTCAAGAAAGGTACATGGAAATGTTGGAAGGAAGCTGGGCAGCAACAATAGACAGGTAGTGGGTTGTGAGAAACACCAGCATCGATCAGTCCCAGGATCACCCCGCAGGAGTCCTGGGCTCGCCATGGCCGTCCTACCCATTTTGCGTTCAGTGGGAGGTCTGAGCACAAAGGGAAAGTCACTTCTCCTCTCTTTGGCTCTTTGAAGAATACCCGTGTACCACAGTTTCTCTGCCTGAAGCAGGCAGAATTCAAAAGACTGCAGCAAGGGCTGAAGCTGAACTGTGCATGGTTATCTTTAGAGACATTGATCTCTAACCTTCTCCATCTCTTGAAAATGGCTGTTCCAAATTAATTAAAGTCTCAAGAGAACACAAGATTCATGAAGGAGTATAATTAAATTAATGGTTCTCAGTCCCTGTGATACATATTTCACAAAGGAAACAAATAAGTTAATTTACATCAAGAGTTCTGGTGGTTTGATTATTTCAAAGGGATTTCAGTTTTTTGTGGGGTATAGTAGCCACCAAGGGTTTTCCCAACATATTTCAAAGCAATTGAGTGAGTTGTCATGATTGGAAGAAATATATACCTGGCAAAAGTTTGTATGGAGTTATGTAAATAGATGGGATTGAATTTGATGAGAGCAGTTAACAGCCTCCATTAAGAGCATTTTTCCTGGGCCGGAGATTTAGCTCAGTGGTTCCAGTGCCTGCCTTGCAAGTGCAAGGCCCTGAGTTGGATCCCAGTAACCACATACAATGCTCAGTGTGGTGACTCACGCCCACCAGCAATCAATACCACATACCACAGTGCCGGGCGTGGTGGCTCACGCCTGTAATCCCAGCACTCGGGAGGCAGAGGCAAGAGGATTGCTAAATTCGAGGCTTGCCTGGGCTACATAGTGAGCTGAGGGCCAGCCTGAACTACAAAGTGAAAAAAAAAGAACGTTTTTCCTTGTGTTTCACCCAGGATTGTGAGGTGCACACAGAGCAGTGGTCCCTGACATCTACAAGGAAAGGGCTGGAGAAGGGAATGGGGTTCACAGAAGGCTCAAAGAGAAGCTGTCTGAAGCACTGTGTAATTAACAGTAATCCAAGTGCTACAGAACATGACAAAGAATGTTCTGATCACACAGAATTATTTACGTTCTCGGAAAACACAGTGTTATGAAAGGTCAATAGATACCTTGGTAGTAACTGAGACAGTCATAAATCAGCAGATCCTGTGCCCCCAAGCCACATCTTTTTATTTTCTAGAAAATGGACCAAATAGCAAATACCTTAGCTAGATAGCCAAGATGTATGGCTAAAGCCTTTCTGTCCACGTCTTTTGACATGAGACCTGGGAAACCCAACTCAAATTAACTTGAGCCAAATGGAATTCCGTTAGCTCCTACAACCAGTCCAGAACTGGATCTGCTTTTGTGCAGAGTGGGACCTGGAAGCTCACTTGTTTCCCAGCTTCAGTGAAGCATTGCCACTGTGGGCTCTACATGACAGCTCCTGACAGTCCCAGGTTCGTGGGCCCAGGCACGAAAAGAAAAGGTGCTTCGTTCCCAAGGGGCTTGGCAGAAGGTGTTGCACCTCATAGTTCTGATTGTATCCAATGCTCTGAGCCAATGACTCTACCCAGAAGAGTGTGACTCTCTGATTGGCCAGACCTTATTGACATCATTTCCCTTAGGCCCCCTTAGGCTTTCCTTGCTTTCTGTATGACAGCAAAACAACAGATACCATAAACACAGGGTTCCTCAGAGACACACCCAGCATCATCTCTTCCTGTTCTTTGTTCAGCCCCCCAGTCTCCCAATCACCAGTAATGCTTTTCTGTTCTGTAAGAAGCTCAGGCCTTTCCCAGCATCATGAGTTTGAGACTATGCAGTTCCACTGTCTACAATGCTAGTTATGTCTTCAGTAAAACCAAATCTCATCATTTAAGACTCAACTTCTGCCTGATTTTTAAATGAGGGACACTATAAGAAGTGTGATAACATACATCGGATATTGACTAGCATAGCATGTTCACTGAAAGAAGTAGTTAGGTGGTTCACATCAAGCCAGTCTTCTTTTTCCTTTTTTAACAGAAGACAGAAAATCATGTCAAGTGATGATTCATTTGACAGGCAGATGGATTGAGAAGGTGTGAGGAAAGGGGCCAACCCTAGATAGTGAGAGACACAGTGCCCAGAACAGAGGTGGACAGTACTTGTATTAGCCCATTCCAGCAGAAAAGGCTGAATCACAAAGCCTGGAGGTGCTGGATGGGAATCCAGAACTGAACAGGTCTGGCTGGGGTAAGCTAACAAGGACAAATCAGAGACTGAGACCCAGGAACACTAACAAGATCCCTAAGGGAGTAAAGACATGGTGAGAGGAGCAAGGGTGTATGGGTACTGAGACCCAGATAGACCTGATCAGTGAAAGAGGGTCTCTTCAGCTGTTTTCCACCCAGGAATATACCTGTGTTTCAATCCTCCTGGCCTAAATAGTCATTGGTACAACTCCCATTGAAATTCTAATAGCAGCATAAAATATGAATGAGGCTCTGAGTGATCGGGAAATAAAAAATATATGATTGAATAATCATCGATATAACTGCAACTCGAGATTCAACTCAGGGCCATCTCAATCATTGTACATCTGCAGAAGGAAGGAAAGGTAATTTCTAGAGCCTTCCAGAGAGCAGATATCAGTTCTCCTTTCCAGTGACTCCCATGCAGCAACAATCTCTTTGCGCTGGATGCTCTGTGGCTCTTTATAGCCACAAACAGCAAGCATATGCCTAAGAGTGCTTTCCTCCCCAACAGTCGTATTTCCAGTGCATCCAGGGCCCTGTACAGCCACAGCTGTAATTGGCAGACAGCGAGTATGGCTGGTTGTTTGCTTGTCCTTGTAAAATTGAGCATGACAAGCCAATGAGGGGTGGAGCTGTGCCTGTTGTCAACATATTTAGAATTCAAGAAAAGCAAAGTGTAGATTTGAGGATTTGATTTGCGAAGCTCATAACTATTCATTTATTTCTTAACCATAGTTCATTAAATTTAACAGTTGTATGACTCTGAATTCACAGATGAAAACTACACTGTATTCTGGGCAATAAATTACTGGCTGCTTTAAGAAACAGGACTGATTTAACAGTGTATTGTGCAGTCATAATAGAAGCACTAAAATCTGTCTTTCTACCTCCAAGGGATTTATGTTAAAGGTTTAGTTTGCGACAATCAACACTTTTAATCCTGCACCATGCAATCAAGTCCACTTTCAGAGGGACTCATTTACTTGTCTGGTAATAAACAGTAATTTATGATACATGATATCGATTTACATTTACACTTTCTTTCTACCGCAGGGTTATCGTGCTCTATATTTGTTCTAGCGGAAAGTGCTTTACAATTACCCCATGTCTGAAACAAAAAATATTGCCTGTATTTAAAAAATAAATAAAATTCCAAAAGTTGGAACAGGGCCTGGAATAAGTCTGAATGAGAAAGTCTAAGTTAGTACCTGTGGATGCCCTGCTAACATTTGCTTCACGTTCAAAAAGCCACTGATCGATATATTTTTATGATGGTTATTATATATCTTCTCACCTGATTTTATTTGTATTAGTCTTTAGTGTTCTTTTCTTTCTCTCTATAACTGCTTCTTCTCCTCAGAGGTATCTAGGTAGATCAGCTCACTTTGTTAGCTGAGAACTTCCGGTCTCCAGTGAGGATGCAAGTGGCTATCACAAGCTAACAACGGTGACATCTGTCAAGCACAGGATAAAATGAGTTGGCAGGAGCCATTATGTATGAGCGGATTATTTTCCTAAACGTGTTCAGATTAACACTTTCAGATTCTGATTAACTTCCTGGCTTGATGTTTACATAATTATGTCATTGGCCTTGAAACGCAAACTATGTCAGGTGCATTTCACAAGGCCATTGTTTTACCTGAGATGCCTACAAAGACATCCTGAAATGCCTATTATCTGAGACCCTGTATTTCATGGTTTCCCCTAGGTCTATGTCCAGGAATATGACAAAAGGATCTAGGAAATAATTTAGGCAGTGTTCCTAAAACTCTGGAATCCTGGAAATGTCTTTATTCCTCTATAACAATTTAATTCCGACTCCCCAGTACACATGTTGGTGACTTGTAACTTCAGCCATCTGTAGGGCTCTTCTCATGACCATCTTCCCAGTTCCTGGAGTCAGGATGCACCCCTGCCCTCCAGGCGTCTCTCTGTGCACAGACTCTGTCATCAGTGCACAGACGGGTGGCTTTGATATATCACTGTGTTACATCAAAACTACGCTGTTAACTATAGAAACTGGGAGTTCTCGTGCATCATCTTTAATAGGCTCTTCTACTTCTGGGTGTCTTCAGGGACCACAGATCCTGATCTCAGGACCCACATACCCCAGCTCAGGTAGTAAATTTTTAACCTTGGAAAATCTTTCCTTCTCTCCTCAATTCAATCAAAAATATATGTGTAGACTTCTCTTCCTTTCCCCTCTGATGCTGGGCATCTATTTTACCTTAAGAAACCTCTTTTCACTCTCCATGTTTTCTTCATAGTTCCCCATCTCCTTACACTTTTTGTGGGATTTTTGCTTCTGGAAACAAAAGCCACGGAGAGAAGTGTCTATAGTCAATCTCTTTTTCCACCTCTGAAGGAAAACAGTAAATAGATAGCAGAAGGTGAAAATTAAAATCACAACAGATTATCCTACCACAGAGACAGCCATATGTTCTCCCAGTCAAATGAAGGAGGTCGATGCCTTTTGCACCGGGGGAAAAGAAAACACTAGACTACAGCCACTGCTAATCTTACAAACTAAGGGTAATTTGTGAGTTTGTCACAGTAGCCAAAGTAAAATAAGAGCCCTATTACATTTACCCTGATGTGTGGAGGAGCAAATGAAGAGGGGATCAGCTTCCTAGAAGTCTTCTGAGGAATCTGTAATTCCCATTCTTTTTCAAATCATACTATATTCACACGTGTATTTAGAGGGGTTTTATATCAGCTTTTATCCACTGATGTTAGCCAGACATTCTCAATTGCAATGGTTTCTGTAGAGACCCACATTTATAAACAGAAACAGTAAAGTACAGGGTATTATCTTGACTTCTTTCTGTGGTCTGCATGAGTGGCACCTCTCGGATAGATTCTTCTCCAACAGAAGCACTTCCTCGTGGTTCTCTCCTGCCTTTACCTTTTGTCTTTGAGAACCTTCATGAAGCTTCTTCCTTTTGTTCATGTCTGAATACTCATCATGTGCGGTTCTGGGCTTTTATTCTTTCCTTTTTTTTTTTTTCAGTTCCAGGGATCAAACTCAGGACTTTGTGCTTGCCAGGCAGGCGCAGTACCACTGAGCTACATCCCCAGCCCTCGTTCTTTGTCCTTTGTTCTTCTCACAGGATGATCTCACCTACTTAAGGAAGCCTAACCACCAAACCTCCTTAACAGCTCATCCGTGCCTGGCCCCACAGTTTGGCTTCTTGTATCCAAGTATATTTGAATGCTCCATGGCCCCTCACACTCAACCTGTTGAAAACAAACTACCTCAACCTCTACTCCACTCACCTGTACTCCACGCTTGTTTGTGGTTCCTTTCATCTCCCACACAGAGGTGATTCCCGTAATTACTTAGTGATTTTGGCCAACCCTGCTAGGCGCACAAAACTGTTACACTAAGCAGTTGCTGTAACTGCTCCACGTTTACCCACCGCCTCCTGGCAATCGCTTTTATCCAGCTGTCTGAGACTCCGCTGACTGCTATTGGCTCTTGGCCCCGCCAGACTGGTGAACTTCGGTCTCCCGTTTTGCTTTTTGAACTTCAGCATCACTTTCAATACTTGACTCTGTTCTGTTTTTCTGTGTCATTTCATAAACTTTGGGAAGCAAATTCCTTCCGCCGCTTCCCCGACTCGTGAGGGATGAGACAGATCCCCAACTTCCTCTTCGCTTGCCTTCCCACTTCCCTTCAGTCCTCACGTCACTGAAGCCCTCACTGAACCTGCTCTGTACCCTCTTCCCACTGCATTAACTGAAATCCTCAGCCTCTCTTCCCTGGTTTTCAAACATTCTCCTATTTCCTCCCCAGATGGCAGAAAGAATGGTTGTTCTAAAATACAGTATGGAGCATTATTGTACTTTAAATCCCATTAGCAAATATTTGCAGATAACTCAACAGAAAAAAAAGAAATCCATGGAACCATTAAAAGTTACAGATTTTGACTTTAACTCCAGAGATGGTAATTCAGTGGCTAGGGGACAGAGCTCGGCATGAGGGTGCTGAAAGAGTGCTTTAGGTCCCTTTAGTCCAGCCTCTGTGATCGCGGACACCAGTTCCACCAGAGGTGAACTTTGTCCACATTTCTTGCACCAGGAGAGCCACAGGGTTCCACTTAACTTTCTGTATCTCAGGGCCTGTTACAGTATTTGATGTTCATTGACCTTAACTAGAAAATTAGGATGACAGCAACTGCTATTAAAGACCTAAGCGAGTGTTGAGCTTGCCGAGGCCCCTGGAGCTATAGTTCAAAGATTTCCTTTGTAATTGTTCACACTATAATTCAATGTATTTGTTTTCTTAATTCCCTGTTCCGTGCTATTTCTGTAAAGTACCAGACAAAATAACTCTGCACTCTACTTGGTATTTACACCTTTAAAGTATTTATAGACTGCCTTTAGATCCTCACTGAGTCATCATCTAAGTTGGCAGTAAGAACCTGGTTTTTACACTACTGTGGAAAAATAGATGGTAACTTCTCCCAAATTATTCTCTTTTTTATGTAGTTCTCAAGTTGTGATTTTCTGCTTTGAATAATAGATTATACCTGAAGAGAACAATTTTGACTGACAATTATGACTGGATCCTTTGGTGTCTCTACTATTCATGATGTAGACCTGGTCATAAAGTATAGAGAAGGAAAAAGTAGATTTCCTAAGAAGATAAAGGAACAGGGAATTGTGACTCCTTTTATTTGTTCTGTTAGCTCATATTTAAAAGGCTCAGTACACCCATCCCAGATGTTTTGGGTATCTGTATTTCTCTTATTAAACTGAAAATAAGCTTATTTGAAATGCACTAAGAAAAGCTAGAAAAATTGATTATGTGGTATTTTATATCCCTAGAAAAGGATTTGTCAGATCACTTAACTTGATGAGAATTTGCCAAATAATCTGTGGTTCTTCTATAAAGCAATGTAAATTGTCGCTCTGGGTCTCTATTATAAGAAATTATCTTGGCTACAATCTAATGAAATGTAATTTCCAAGACATTCAGAACTGTACCCACCATTTGATTCTGTGCATGCCAATGTAGGAACTGGAAAAATATTCATTAAGTTCCTATAACTGTGTGAAAAAATTCAGGAGCCACTTCAATAGTTCATGATAATTCATATACACTCACCCACTGACAACGATCAAGACTCAGCTCTGTTCTAAATCCAGCAGGTATAAAAAAGATTTTGCTAAGCGAGGGAGTAATCACTGACTCAGCAACATTAAAAGGCATAGAACCCCCAAATTTCTGCCATGAAACACTGTGATTAGTTCTTCAGTGTACTAGAAAGAAGTCTTTGCTGGTTGAGGAGCTGCATAAAAGCTTTGAGAGCTAAAGAATAAAAACATGTGAGATACCTGTCTCTAAAAATATAGGAAAGAAGTGGTGTGGAAGAAAGAAAAGAGTGAATATGAAAAACAGCAAGGATAATGAGCTAGAGAAACCAAAAGCTTGTCGTAGTTGAGATGGACGTTGTAGAGACAGAAGAGAGGACAGGTGTGTGGTGGATGGGACCGTGGGAAGCACGCAGCAACAGCACACACCTCAGCAGAGTGTGGCCTCTGCCACGGGACCACGGTAAGAAGCTATGTCGTCTGCGTGCCCCTGCTTCGTGGGAAATATAAAAATCAATCATAATAATAAAGGAGACTCAAGCGCATATCATGCTAAAATGCCATGTAGTTTTCTTAGAGAAGGCACAGAAATACATAGTACATAAAGATAGGTAAGTTTTCAACTGTTATTTTTTATTAGTGTATGTTTGAGGTACATAATGACATTTCTCAAGGGAAGTTGGTACATGTACATGACACATCTCAATTCTTTTGGGGGGAGCTCTTTTCCTTCTTCTTTTCATCTACCTTTTGGTTCCCTTCCCATTTGCAAAAGATCTAGCTCCCTGTTTCCTATTATCCTTTAATTTGCTTTTATTTATATTTTTAGCTTCTCATATAAGACAAACCATGTGGTATTTAAGCTTGTGTATGACTTATTTCAGTTGCCTCTATGGTCTGAGGGTGCATCTATTGGCCTACATATGCCTCTGATTTATCCTTCTTTATAGCAGAGTGCTCTCCATTATTTTGGAATCAGGGTAATGGTAGGTGGTTTCCAAGAATGACTTTGAGAGTACTCTTTCCCTTTCGATTTTATTTAAAAGTTTAGAAATACTGGCATTAGATCTTCCCTGAAGTTCTCATAGATTTAGCAGTGAACCCATGAGGACCTGGGCTTTTTGTTTTCAGTTGGCAGGATTTTTTTGTTACATCAAAATTACTGCCTGATATTGAGTTATTTAGGATTTTTATATATTTTTGGTTTAGTTTTGATAATTCATACATAGGTAGTAATCTATCCATTTCTTCAGAATCCCCCCACTTTATTGGTATATGGGTTTTCAAAGTAATTACTAATCAACTTATAAATTTTGCAGTGTCCACCTTTTTCATTTTTTTAATTGCATTGATTTTGGCCTTATCTTTCCTTTTTTGGTAAGATTGGGCAAGAGTTTGTCTCTTTTGTTTATTCTTTCAAAGAATCAGCTCTGCAATACACTTGTGTATGTTTTTTAGTCTCAATTTCATGAACTTCTGCTCTATTTTTAATAGTCTCTTTCCTAGTACTACCTTTAGATTTGTATTGTTTTGTTTTTCCAAGATCTTGAGGTGCATTGTTAGGTTATTTGTTTGGACTTACTCTGTTTTTCTGATGTGGTATTCACTGTGTCCTATAAAATGTAGCGTGTTGTACTTACATTATTGTTTGACCTAGAAACTGTCTAGTTTTCCTTGAATTCTTCTGTTATTCTCTGATTATTGAAAAGGGTATTATTTATTTCCATTCATTTGCATAATTTCTATGGTATCTTTTGCCATCGATTTCTGATTTCCTTGCACTTCAATCAGATAATATGCATGAAATATTTTATTCTTTTATATTTTAACCATGTTTGATAGGCTAATGTGGGGTCTGTTTTGAAGAAGGTAGCACGTGCTGCTGAAAAAGACTATATATTTTATTGTTGAGTGAAATATTGCAGATACTTATTTAGTCCATTGGTTTGAAGATTTGGTTCAACTCTGGTATTTCTCTGTCAATTTTTTGTCTAACTGATCTATTGGTGACAGTGGGGTTTTGCATTACCCCACTGTAAGTGTGCTGATGTTTATTTGATCTTTTATATCCAATAATTCTTCTACTATATCCAATAGTGTTTCTACTATATCCAATAGTGTTTCTACTGCTGACATTTGCAGTATATAAATTCATAATCATCATCTCTTTCTATTGAATTGTTCTCTTGACGAATATATAATGGTTCTTTTTGCTTCTTCTAGTCAGTTTTGGCTTGAATTCCACTTTGTCTGGAAACAGGAGAGCTACTCTTGCTTATTTATGGGTTCCCGTCACCTGTCATAATTTTTGCCACCTGGCTTTATAGACTGTGAGTTTGTGAAATACTCTTCCTGTTCCATGGTCCCTCCGTCCATACACCCCAGATGGTGGCAACCATTCAAGCCAAGGTGTCACCTTACCTATATTGGTAGATAGGAAAAGCGATCATCCCTCTAGTGTCTACTGGAGATTGGCCAGGGCAGGGTTCAAATAGACCACTGGCCTTAATGCCAGTACTTTCAGACCCAGTCCCCTCTGCAAGCCACACTCTTATATGGCAAGCAGGGCCTGTGTCCTTTCCAGCTAAAGCTTCAGCTTCTCAAGAGTCTGTGACTAGCACATACCTTCTCCGTGTTGTCTGCTATGGCTGTGTCTCACCTCATCAGTCTGGCAAGGTGACAGTGGAAACCCCAAAGTGGTGTTGGCCTTGAGATTTTCTCTGCTGCAGTTTTAGACAATCAATCCCTTCCCAAAATGGCACTTCATGAAGCACTCCCTGGCAATCTGGTGAGCACTACTCTGGATCTCTCCTCCAAACTGTCATAAAGAAGTCACTTTTGAAGTCTAATCTCGTGCTTTCTGTAGTTTATGATAACCCTGGTACCACTGTTAGCCAGGCCTGCACTTCCTTCTTGGTCTGCTGACCCTCTGGGGACACCATCCCTGATTATAAAATAGATTGCATTTCCTATGTGTCTGCAGTACAGTTGTTCAGTAGCTCAGCACCTCTGCTGCTCTGTGCCAAAAAATGTGGCAACAAAAAATGTCAAGCCAGCCCCAAGTTGGCAACTGCTGAGACCAGGGCAGGGGACTGGTGGGTACAGAGTGGGTCAAGGGCCATGACACATGGCAAAGCTGTACGTCATTCACAAATACTGGTAATTCTTTAAACATTTAATATAGTCTCTCAACAAAGAAAACAAAATAGAAATGCACAAACCTTCTAACACAATTGGAAGACATCAGTAACCCTCAGGAAGAACTAAAGAGGAAAGGCAGATGCATGTGAGAAAATAAAGATAGCAAATTCAGGTTCATAATTTTTAAGTATGTAGCCCAGTTATGTGCTTGGAATATTTTTGTGTCTGGCTTTATTTCGATTTTTATTTGTATTAGTTTGCAGTTCATAATGATCACATTCATTCTGGGGAGTTGGCGCATGTGCATAATGTATCTTAATTTTTTCTTCTTCCTCAACATTATGGGCTCAAGATACTTCCATTTACCTACAAATGCCTCAAGCTTATCCTTCTTTATAGCAGAGTGGGATTTTATTATGTCTGAATACCACATTTTCTTTATCTATTCATCTGTTGATGTACGTATAGACTGCTTCCAAGATTTAGCTGTTATGAATTGTGCCACTCTAAACATGGGTATGCATATATCACTGTAACATGATGTCGTTAACTCTTTCAGGAAGATATGTAGAAGTAGAAGAATAGATTGAATGGGATTTCTGATTTTAGTTTTTTAGGGAATCTCCTTTAATACCTACTGTTTCATCTCTAGGCCAATTGAAAGAAAATTTTCCAGGTCTGCTGGACCATTACATCAAGTCTTCCATTAAAGCAGGAATAAATGATTGACTGTTTCTCAATAGCAGTGAATATTTTAGTTCTCAGAGGAAGCTATTGATCCAATCTTCTATGATTCCATCTTGCTCAGGCAACAGGAAATGCACCTTATATCCTCTAGCACCCCAAATTTCCCCTTGAGTGCTAATTTCAAGTTTTCTATTTTAAATTGACCTTTTACACTGATGATTAGCTGTTCCTGCCATTAATTTCCTTCCTACAGCCTGTACTATTTATTTTAGAGTGGTGTAGCACATTGAGATTGCATTTCCTATGTGCACAAAACTAATACCTTTGAGCCAATATATTAGTAACAGAACATACCAAAAACGTCAATAATAGGAAATGGCAGTAGGCTTCAAGGATGACTGATTTCCTCCCCTTTCTCCTATAGTTTTTCCTAAAGTCCTCATATATCAGCACTAGGGCCTAGTTAATCATCCCACCCTGGGCTAACCTTTTATTTTAGATAGCAGAAGATGTTTCTGTCAATCAGGATGTGAAGTTAAAAAGGGAATTTTAGCTCTTGACCTCTTGCAACTTCTTTAAAGAGCCTGGCTGATCTTTAACCCAAGAAATTGGTGGTCCATCTGTTCAAGAGGCGCTCCTCTCCTGCAAAGGGTTGGCTCTCGTTGGAGAAGGCATTTTAACACATAGCCTCCATCTGGCCACTGCGGCTCGCTAATCTAAAAAGAGACTTGAGAATGTGGGGGAGAGTGACATTTCCAGTTAACAGTAATTATTTCTAAAAGCTCTCAGCTTCTTTTCACATTTCCTCCTCCTTCTGACATTTCTGTTTCCCATGGATGACTTCTACAAAAGGAGGTTATCAGTAGAATCTTGAGAGCTATTTATAAATAAGAAGTTCTTCTGCTAATCTTTCTCAGTTCAGGCAACCTTGGTTATGATATGTTTGCTTGTGCATTTGTTTTGTCCCTCAAACTTAATTGTGTGTTCCTGCCCCAACTGTTTTGTGTCCCCACCTACACTGTCTAAATCTAAAGCACATGCAGTAAAGCTCAGTGCACTCTCTACGTTTAAGTCTGACCCACAACCCACCCTCTCTCACAGCTTTATCTGGTCAATACGTAATAAAGGGCAGTGCATGGAAATCTATGTTGTACCTGCAGTTATGTCCAGCGTGGATAAAATAGTAAAATTCCAGGCCGGAGGGTTAGCTCAGTGGTTCTGGCACCTGCCTCGCAAGCACATGGTCCTGAGTTCGATCCCCTGTAACCACATACAATGCTGGGCATGGAGACTCACACCCACCAGCAATCAACACCACATACCACAGTGCCCGGCGTGGTGGCTCACACCTGTCATCCCAGCACTCCGGAAGCAGAGACAGGAGGATTACTGAATTTGAGGCTTGCCTGGGCTACATAGTGAGCTCAGGGCCAGCCTGAACTACAAAATGCGAGACCCTGTCTCAAAAAAAAAAAAAAAGTCAAATTCCTTGCTTTGTGGTGGTGTAGCTCAAATTGTCATGTACAGAAGAAGGCCTTTAAACAGTGATGGAGATTTTTGCCAACCTAAATCGGGGAAAATATTCTTTCCCTGGTGATCCTTAGTGCAAATTAATGCGGGCAAGAGAAAATATTCACAGAGGATAACTTAATGTACAGTTTTGTCAGTAACAAGTCTTCCTGTTGCCTCCATCAAGGTCTCCCTGGGTAGGTAAAGGTTTTCTGAAGTCAGGGGCAGTTTCAGGAATTGTCTGACCACCTCAAAGTGTAGATCATAGTGAGCAGAAGTCAAGGCAAGGTTTCTCCTACAAGAAATAGTTTGTCCTGAGCCTTGCTAGAAAAAATAAAACAACAACTCTAGGTTCCAGTTCAGTGGCAATTAGTGATGAATTCTGCTACAAAGACATTAATTCCACACACTGTTATGTTAATTAAGTCTTAAAGTGCCCAAGCCATGAGTCACCACAGTATAATCAATGCTCAAAATTTTAAACAAAAATAGCCCTTTGTACTCCACACCAGTTTTGCAAATCTGAATAGTGTAACAGCTAAGGGGAACTTGTGAGAAATTCGCTTAGATCATAGTACAAGGAGTCTAACTGTGAAGGTCCCAAGTTGCTAAAAATACACTGATACTTGGGAATGAGTGTCGCCCAACTTTAGAGCTGAGTTGTAAGAGCCAGAGATCAATTTAGGCAGTTCTGACTTTCAGATGCCTTATATGGCCCTAAATGTTGGCCTTTGAACACAGAACCTTACCTACACTGTGTATTCAGGAAAGCATTTTGCACTTTCAAATTCTGTCTGAAAAGCATCTCCGAATAAAAAGTTTCCACGGTGTCATCATCCACTGCACACAGTGGGCCTCACTGCACAGGGAAGGGGTTCTGCCCTGGCTGGAAGCAGCACTCAAATAGACATAGTTTCACATCCTTCTGATTTCTGCAGCCTTGAGCCAATTTCAGATGATGAATAAAGAGATATTCATAGGGAGAAGAAATTGTATTGATAAAGAATAGTGAGAATGGGTTTGGTTGGCAGAATAATTAATGGACCTCAAAACTGTCCACAGCTTAATCCTCAGAACTGTGAATATACTACACCAGGAGGCAAAAGAAACTTTGCAAATGTGATTAATAAGGACCTTGAGGTGGAAAGGTGATTATCCAACTGGATTCAGCCTAACACTGTGGGTCCTTAAAATCAGAGAGCTTTTCCTGTGCATTCA
This sequence comes from Thryonomys swinderianus, assembly GCA_004025085.1. Lineage (NCBI taxonomy): Eukaryota > Metazoa > Chordata > Mammalia > Rodentia > Thryonomyidae > Thryonomys > Thryonomys swinderianus. The sequence goes on from PVIC010029458.1 coordinate 20,262, forward strand.
CATGGTGGGAGGGGGATAGGAAAATGGTCGGAGAGAGGCAGTATTGCTGGCTTTCAGTGAACAGAGTGGGCCATGAGCCCAGGAACTCAGAGGGCCTTTTCCCAAGCTGCAAAGCAGAGAAACAGATTTTCCCCTGAAGCATGAAAATAAGCAGCGCAGCCCTGACAGTGCTTTGACTTTTGCCCGGAAGCTTGTGTCAGAAATCTGACCTACAGAACTGTGAGAAAATAAATTCATGTTCTTTTAAGCAACTAACTTCATTGTAATACTTATGACAGTAACAGAAAACCAAGAGAATAAGTAATCCAGGTGGAGGGAAAAGAAAACCTGAAGTCATAGAGAGTCACACTTAATACAGCACACATTTATTTGGTGCTATTTACCTGCAAGATCCCTTTCTACAAAGGTGAGGAGATGCTGCTAGCTTAGAAAAAAACCGGAATAGAAGAATAAGAAGTACATTTAGTTGGGACAAGGACTGCCTCTGGTGTGGAGCCCAAGACTGAATTTTTTTTTTTTTTTTGAGACAGGGTCTCACTTTGTAGTTCAGGCTGGCCCTCAGCTCACTATGTAGCCCAGGCAAGCCTGGAATTCAGCAATCCTCCTGCCTCTGCCTCCCAAGTGCTGGGATTACAGGTGTGAGCCACCATACCCAGCACTTTGGTATGTGGTATTGATGGCTGGTGGGCATGAGTCACCACACCCAGCATTGTATGTGGTTACTGGAATCGAACTCAGGACGTTGCGCTTGCGAGGCAGGTGCTGGAACCACTGAGCTAAATCTCTGGCCCCCCCACGACTGAATTTTTAAGTGCTGACTTTGAGGAAAGAATAGGTCTCAAGCAGAGGTTGGCAGGCCGAGCATATTCACCTTGGGATGTACAGAAGTTGCTGGGCCAAGCGGCTCAGGTCAAGGAAGAAAACATCCACTGTGGGAGAGTGGACAATGCCATCCATACTTCCATCTGGAGGCTCCATGATGAAGTCCTTATCAGTAGTTTCTCAGAAGCAAAGAAAATAAGACATGGCATGTGTGTTTTAATAAAACTAAATTAATTCTATTCAAATAGCTTTCTTTTATCCTGAGATTATGTAACTTTCTTTTTTTTGGTAATAAAATTCTCTTTAATGGTGGCATACATGCTACTATTAAGATGTTCTTACTTACCAAAATAAAAGGTTGATCATTCTATGTTGGGTTTCTTTGCATGACTGTGCTGTGGTAGAGGTGAGAGGTACTTGAGTCACAAAATGTACAAGTCTGAAAGCCAGAGCATTATAGCAAAGGATGAACTTGGTGTGGCCTGGTAGGAAATAATAGGATCAAGCTGGAAGATTGCAGGGGCCTAAATGCGCAATGTTGACCTCAGCACTAAGAGTGTGGGCTTTAGTGTCTCCTGACACTAAAGATGAAATGAGTGTATCTGAAAGTTCATCCAGTGACCCAGTGAACTGTTCTAGGCACCATGCAAGACACGGGACATTATGTAGTATAACAAGAGAATGGAATTGGAACTCACTTTACTTGGCTAGATTCTGTGGAGACAAGTAATAAAAACCTGTATTTTTGAGGACAAGAGGTGGTGCTGAAAGTAGAACAGTAGTTCTCAAGCCAGGCTGATTTTGCCCCCAGGTTGCAGGGACATTTGGCAATAGCTAGAGATATGTCTGATTGTCACGAATGGGATTGTGTTGCTTGCTGCTGGCATCTAGTAGGTAAAGGCCATCCCACACTGCAGGGGACGTTCCTCCATAGCAAAGAATTATCTTGCCCCAAATGTCAGTAATCCTAAGGCTGAGAAACTAGTTAATAAGAAGTTTTAATATAGCAAAATTAAAATGAACTGCTATGTACTTTGAGATAGAGAGTTACAAGTTTGAAACTGTGTCCAACTAGAAGGGAAAAAATTCCATTTTAAAGAACTCCCTGTATGTCAGGTACTCTCGCATACAGAAATTTCTATTCAACTATTACTGAGGTATTAATTATTGTTACCTCTGTCCTACAGATGAGGGGCTGGGGGCCAGGGAAGGTTGTGACTGGCCTGGAATCAGTCAATGGCTAGAGACAGATGCGAACCTAATGGTGTGACCAAGGCCAGTTATTGATTACATCCCTTCTGCCCATCTATATCGCTACTCTTCAAAACCAAAGCCAGCATTATCTGTTGCCTGGGTTACTGAATCCAGCAACTGTTTATAAGCTTTTCTCTTATTCTTCTCTCAGAAGAAGGAGCATTCTAAAGAGTACATCTGACTTGGTCACTTTTCT